>CAKAOI010046271.1:16736-54327 GCA_916701655.1 Sebastiscus albofasciatus
CTCGCTGCAGTCACAACAACAGATATAAGGAGAATGTCAGAAATTCCCTGGCACCTGCCTGACACAAACAACAAAACGCTGAAGATGAAATTTTAATATTTCCATGCTTAGCATACTAGAATGTCACAGCTCTCCAGTTATGAGATGTCTCAAAATTGTTTTAGGAAATAGATTGTATTGACTTTTGTTATGTTGCATTTTACAAGAGTTAGATTATATAATTTGTAAAGATGGGTGTTTTTATGCTGCGTTATGTGCAGCATATTTTTGTTGATCCAGACATTCTTTCTGTTTTTCATGACACTGCACCAGTGTTCTTAGACAGCTTAAGATGCAAGCAAAGAGGACCCCAAACTGAATTTGCGCCTTGTTGTTGCACATGCCATGTTTATCATGACTGATTCATTTTTGATTGTAGTTTGAAGTTAGAAGAAACTCTTCAGAATCCCAAAAGGGTAGGGTGTAGAAGAAAAGTTAGAGGAAGCAACTGGAAAAAGGGGAAAGCAGTTATGACGACTGCATAAGGATACCTTACAGGTAACACTTTATAATAACAACCAATCATTTATAAATGGCAAATTGATAGTTAATTAAACTAAGTTAATTGATTATTTTACTGTTAACAATCAATGAAATGATAATTAATAATGTTTACTAATTATTAATTAATGCTATAATTTCTGTTGTTTTAACAGTTTATTGTTGCACATATTAGAACATTTTAGATATTTTCGCAAATGAACACAACTTTTATGATTTTTGAAATGTGAATGCAATCGCCAGAAGTAAAAAGCTAACGTTAGGCTATAAATGAACTACACCACTGTCGCATGAGCGCAAGTATACACAACGAGGCTGTAAAGAAGGATTAGTCTGCGTGATGACGTTTAGTGGTCTCATTTAGCCACTTGTTAGCTACCGCCTTTTTTAAGACACATAAAGGCTTAAAAATTCACGAGTGGGTTATTTATTTACTGACGTATTTTATATCGTAGAACAAAACATTAAATCTCTTCAGCTTGAGTTAACCACAGACCTTATTTCAGGCATCTAACTAAAAACCCATTCAAAAAACCCATTGACTTCCAGACGAGGGAACCAGAAGTGCTAAAATGCTAACTCATTTCCGTGTTTTAGGACTCACTCCTGCACCACTTCATATGGACAAATTCGAAAGAAGATAAAAGTGATTAATGATGAAACATGAGGAATCGTAGGAGTACATTTTATTTCTGTTAAATTACATATTGCTCTGTACTGCAGTAATGGTATGTAGCTTTAGAGGTGAGGACTGTGTACTATTCACTTATTGTCTGTATTACTTGTATTTTGCTATTGTCTCCTGTATACACCTACACTGTCCTTGGCATACCCGCTTACTTTCATAGAGGTACCTGGAGCAGTTTGTGGTTCAGTGCCATGCTCAAGGGCAACACTGGTGACTTCTGTTTGGAACCTGCAGTATTACAACAATGCATGTGGAGTATATGGGAGAACTAGAAATTAAATCAAGCGCTACATTCATTCCATGAGTGGTATAGTGGTATAATTGTTCAGCCTTGCAGTACCAGCTGCGTAGCTGTGGGTGGGCCTGGGTCCACCCACTTGGCACTCATGCCCACCCTATCAGAAGGCTTCCTTATTTTTGCTGGATCAGCCAGTGAATAGCAGTTAGCACTGTTTCAATTATCTGACTATACAATCATAAAGTGGTAGTACATCTCACAGCAGCCCCTAGAATTTTACTTTATGCATTTTAAATAAATTCTTCTCTGTGTTTATTATCTACATTAACCAGTTACATAAAACTTACTACGAGTATGCAATGCATGTACATTTGGCTGAATGTCACCAGATAACGCCATCACTTGCTAAATGGAAACACCTGTACACTGAGGAACAGGAGCCTGAGGAGCAGGAGGAAGAAGTTCAGCCATCGTTCTCAACCGTATATTGAAATGTGTTTGTGTTTTGTGTGAGAGTGAGTGTCTGTCCATCTTGTGAGGATCTTTGTGTGGCTGTGTTATTGTGTGAGAGTGAGTGTCTTTGTCTGGTGAGGAACTTTGTTTCCCTTCTAGGTGCTCTCTACCTGATTGGCTGGAGGTGTGGGATGGTCTGGGGTGTGTCGGCTGCTGATTGGTCCAACCATCATCTCTGCAGTTCAAAATGCTCAGGTAGTCTGACAGCAGTCTGACAGCAGCCTTGTTCTGTCATCGGCCTCCAAACCTTTGTGTTAAAGCTGTGATCTACAGATGAATTAGTGGCCTTAGTGCCCTAGTCGGCTTCCTAATTGTGTAATTTGTTGTAGGTTTTCTTTGTTGCCAAAGATAGCCCTTCAGTGGTCGGGTGAACCGCCATCTTTTCTCATGTTTATCTGCTGTATCCTAGGGAGCCACATTTAGTGACTGTCATTGTGTTTGCTTGCTTATTTTGTCCAGGGTTAGTCTAATAACCTATCTAACCCTGTTAGATAATTTGACCTTTGTTCACCCTGAGTTATATTGTTTCATTTTATTGTTTGTTAACTTGATTTTTAGTAATAAATCTTTTCTAATAAACTTAAAATTGAGTCCTGCGACTGTATAGTCCGGGGACCAGGGAGGGAACGTCCTTTATACTTTTATTTTGCTTTCCTACCCCCCCTAGACGGGGGTGTAACAGGCCCCTCATCACCCTACTGTACTCATAACAAGGCCTACTGGTGAAAGACTCTGGCATCAGGGCATCACATCAGACTGAACTCTTTTTCCCTGCTCACATTTGAAAGGGACTATGTTATTTCAGTGTTCAACACCAAGAAGCCCCGTTGTCTCCTGCTGGAATCATCAAAAGTAAGATCATTTACAATTATGGACAAATGGCCTATTTCATTATTATTGTTTATTGGGTTTAGTTTATGTTCGGTATACAAGTTGGATTTTATGCTGATGTTGCTGCCAGCTTTGTGTGTGTATATTTAGCATCTGTGCCAGGCTATGTTAAATTGTATTTTTTAACGTTAATGCAGGTGATCTATCCAGATGCTTGATTAAACTGTGTGTGTGTGTGAATATGTGGCCATCGTGCCAGGCTATGCTATGCTATGCTATGCTATGCTATGCTGTTTCTGTTTGTCTTGTTGGATCAGATGTCCAGGTATGAGTAGACCTACACACAGAGGCTACCAGGAATCTGACTCTGGTTATTTTGCTCTCATTGTACGACGGAAATAGAAATGCAGCTAAAAACAAGGTCAACAAATCTGAACAAGAGTGAAGAGAGAAGATAAATATACACATCAGGTGCCTGTAACATTCCCTCTGATGAGGATGATGATGATGATGATGTAGAAGGCTTGTAGGATTAAATGCATTAAATGTGATGCACGGCCTATTGTGGTTAACGTCTGCCTTTCAGAATCTTATAAGTAGATGTTTGGTCTTGGACGGGACAGGCCCACCTGATTTTTTTCTGTGCCCTACCACACTGTGATTTCTGCCTACGCCACTGACTGTAGCAGTACTGACAATTAAATATACATTTCACACGTATTTCACATGTATATGATTAAAAATCTTCAATGCCATTGCTTTATTCATTTTGTGCCTTTAACTTCAAATATGAGGCCCGAGGATAAGGTTATAAAAACAACCACTTGTTATGATGTATTCATTAAAAATATCGTACAATGGATTCAATCGTTGTGTTTTCGTTCCCTTAGAATGAGCCGTTGATATCTACATAGGGAGCAGGTCCCCTCTCCATGGAGACCACCATGTTGCACCTCCATGTTTTAACAACACATTCTCACTCCCAACTCGTCAAATACCGCCGCTTGGTCAGTGCCCCTCGGCATCAGAGGCCGACGCACGGGTTACCCCTCTTGTGTTACTTTTGGACAGACCGCGGATGGCGTGTCAATATACGCTCCTTACGTGCATAGTGTCCTTTCAAAATAAACTAGCGTTTTCATAGGAAGTTAGGTTTAGGCAACACAACCACATAGTTAGGGTTCGGAAACGGTCGTAGTTGACCTTAACTTCACTGACTAGTGACTCACAGGACTCACAGGATTGACGATACTCACGTGAGTAACAACTCACATGATGCATTGGACTGACGATATTGACGAGTCATGTGACTAAAAACTGACGTGACAAAATAAGTCAACGTTCATATGGGACACAAACAGCGGTCTCCTGGTTGAAAGTCTTGTGTTTGTTTGACCCATCCACCACCCCTTCCACCCGCCCTGAAAGGACTCCCACGCTATTACTATGTCACTTGCTCCGACTGTTAAATAACGCCACGGGTGTGTTTACATTTGAGTTAGTTGAAAGCCTGGTTCGTCACAAACTGTTGCTATGGGGTGCCTCTGTGCGTCGGTTTCCAATGCTGAGGGGCACTGACTAAACGGCGGCATTAGACGAGCTGGGATTGAGAACGGGTTGGTTCCAACAATAGCCTAGTACAGACAAACCAAACTCTGTTAACTTCTGAATTTGAGGTTGAAGCTCTTCAGTAACTGAGGGCAAATACTGGTGGCTGTTTTATCTGCATTTTGTAAAACTGTTCCAGGCTCCATCAGCAATTTGATCTAGGACAGGACTTCTCATAGTCTGACACAGTGGGTCCCCTTCAGATAAAATGGAGTCAACTGCACTGGGGAAAGTAAACAGGAAGTGTAAGGCTGTCGTGGATTCAGTTAGTTAGCTGGGATCCCTGTTTTTTTAGCCTTACATTTGTTTACATTTTGTCAAATTGGCAGCCTTAAAAGTATGCCATATTAGCTATTAGCACTTCCTGTTTACCATATACCCATGGATGTACAGACAATTATCACATTACTGCTTATTTACTGAAGAAAACTTAAAAATCTGATGTTTCTCAGGCGAGTTCTGGAGCGGAGCATCTTTCTTCTATAATCTCCAAGCAGATTTATGGACTTTTATTCGCATCTGCAGCAAACATCATTAGAAAACAGGGTTTAAGTTACTTTCCATTTGCAGTTTATCAACTGTATCTTCTAATATATTTGCTAATGAGAGCTACAGTAACACAGATACATCAATAACAAACAGCCTCATCTTTGATTTCTGCATGTTTCCAGTGTTGCAGAGGAATCAGACCAAACTGATGCAACCTTGACTGAAAATCTAGTTAGTGGTCCTGCACAACAAAATAAGAGTCAAAGTGGTTGCTTAGCAACAGATATATCACCCTGGCCTTCCTCCAGCAGCAGATGCTGTTGGAGGATGTTTTTCAACCCATGACAGAAAATCACAAGTTGATGTGACTCAGGTTAGCTCTCTCCAGTCAACAAAAAATATGACACTTTGCTGATTTCTGTGAGAAATAATTTGGAAGGTCAGAGCATATTATTATTATATGTGTTGAACAGGTGTAAATGTTGTGTCTTCTTCAGACTTTTAAACAGCAGGGAGGATTTCATTGCTTGAGCAAGATTGCTCGTGCATAAACTGTCATTTTACTCTTATTTGATGTGAAAATTCAACGTCTAATTAGAGCCTTGCATGAATTCTACCAGTCTTATTTTTCTCCATCTCTTGTAGTCTTTTAATCTTTTATTCAAACAGATAATCAGACACTAGCAGCTCGGTGTATACCTCTGCTGTCCATATGATGGTGCCATTGCTTTACGTTAAAGACATCCTTGTAGCCGGAGCCTCTCACAGTCAAACCTCTTTGCAGCACATATGGGGAAAAATAACTCAGTATGGTAATGATGGGAACTTACAAATACAGGCTTCACTATGTACCCTCACACAGTGGCATGAGCACTTAGTGCTAGTTGATCCTTTGATGTCCCAGAAATAGGCTTGGAAGCAGGTATCATTAGGGTTTTAGAGAGGGAGCGGGAGAGTACGTTCTCCATCAAAGCATGTGCGCTCCCCTTCGTAATGGGAGCAGCGCATGAGAGCCAGGCTGAAGGAGTCTAGCCATGAGTTTTCATGTTTGAAAGGTAAATACAAAACATACCACACAATGTTTGGTGTCAAATCTATAAAGCAGTATATTAAGTATATAAAAAGGGAAAAAGTTATCTATCAAAATAAACCTCTATGCACAAATTCACTGTTGGAAATAAAGAACACATGCTCTTTCCATCAAAGAGAAAGGTCACATGCACATTTCGCAAGTTTGAGTTTCTTTACAATAAATCATGGATCTTTTTCAAATGCATGCTGCTCATTTTTATATTTTTGGCTGTACTTTTTCCTACTGCTTTAGGCAGCCACAGGTTTTCATTTAATTACCCATAGCCCAATGTTGCATAATCCATCACACTAGACATCAAGTATGCATGTATTTTTCTTAAATTCACATCATGGTTCCATGGCATTACCTCCCTTTCCTTGCCTTGCAGTACTTACCAGTTTAATTGTTATCCGTGATTAGAGCTGAAACAATTTGACGAGCAACTGATCAGTCAATCAGCAGAAATTTAACAACAAATGTAGCAACAATTGTGATAGTAAATTTATTGCTTAAGTTGTTTAATCAGCTGTTTCACCATGGTTTTTTATCCTCAGATTTTGGACTGTTTAATCGCACAAAACTGGGTCTCTCCATTATGTTCTCATCCCAACTCGTCACATACCACGCAGCCTCGTCACGCCCCTTGGCATCACTTTATTTTCGGCATCAAAACCACCACAGTTACACTTGGTGTCACTTAAAGATTAGGCAACAAAAATACATGGTTGGGCTTAAAACTTCTAAGTTTGTAAAGTGAAAATTACACTGAACATTGTGAACACAGGACACGAATGAACAGCTGATTGTAACGTGATGCACTGGACACAAACAGCAGTTTCCTGGAAGAAAGCCTTGTGTTTGTTGGACCCATCCACCTCCCCTCTATTTTTCCCCTCTCTACGTCACCACACTCCCAGCGCGCCTTCCTTGGGCGTTCACTGTTGCCACGGATGGGTTTACATTATAGTTAATGGAAGGCTCAGTGTGTTTCATACCGGCACCAAAATGTATGTGCGGTGGCACCGAACGCCGACAGCCGTGACAAAGCCTCACTATTTGACGTCCTGTGAATGAGAACGGGCGGGCTGGTCTGCCTGCGGCCCTTCTGGTTCTTAAGGCCCAGACACACCAACAGGACATCAAGGAACTAGCGACGATGAAGGCCGACTGTTGCGTCGCGTCATGTGGCCTTTGTCTTGGCCGACAAGTTGCCTTTGAGCACACCGCAAAGACTACAGCCGACGGCCAACTGCCACGTACGTTCTGCGCCTGTGTGAGAGGAAATAACTCTCCACACCAGCAGGCAGCGGTAGTCTGTATTCGTCATTCAAAAAGGGAAGATGAGTTGAGTTGAGTTGAAATACATGGCATGACAAAAATGGCATGTGGTTGGGGAGGTTGATGGGTCCAAAAAACACACAACTTTTAACCCGGAGACTGGTGTTTAAGACCGGTGTTTTGTTTCGCATATTACATTCTTGTTTTGTGATGTTTGTGACATGTTTTCTGTAGTTGTGTTACATTGTTTCCATATATCTTTTAATTAGTTTACGTACATATTCTAAGCCCAACCATGACGTTTTGCCTAAACCTAACCTGCCTCAACCTAACTGCGGACGTTACCATAGTTTGTTTTACGTGGTTTACAAATGACAAGTGAAAAGTAAGCGTACAAATGACACGCAGAAAGGCTAAAATGCATCCACATGACACGCGGAATATCTGTGTAATGTCGTGCTATTTATTGGGTTTGTCGGTCACTCCTGAAATCCACCAGCATTTCCTGGGGATTTAGGTACAGGTGGTTGTTCTCACACCACCCTACAAAAGACCGTCCGCCATTTCTGGGGATAGTAACTGCAAAGAATTTACATTGATACTCTTTTGTAACTGGGGATAGCTACCAATAGCTAACAGGGAAAACAAAAGCGCTATTCTCTTCTTGTTTTGGTTGCGCAATGGTTGACGCACTTCCGTTGTGCCTTAAATCAAGCGTTCATTTTCCTGGGGGATCGTACCTGGTGGCAGACAGAATTGCATAGTGAAAGCGAGGCATAGAGAACCAATCTAAACGCAAATGGTGTCATTATTCTATAGCCATTACATTGTGCAATCACCATTTACTTAATAATGATAAGTTAAAGCTAAACAACTGTCTATTGCCACTTTAACAAACAAATCTGAAAGGTTGCAAAAATGTTGATACAGAACATATTTGATAAAGTTCAATGACTGCATAATTTGTTTCCCTACTATATCAGGTAATGTTTAGGCACTCCAAGCACTTGGTTAAGATTAGGGAAAGACTCATCAGATTCATCTGGGTTTAATTATACAAAGTCTGCAGAGACTTGAAGCACAAGACATGATGTGGTTACTATTTTTAACTGAATAATAATTAATTTACTGAAACCATGACCTTTCGCTAAACTTAACTAAAGGGCTTCAAAAGTGGGTCTCTGCATGCTAAGCCCAGTCTCTGGTACCAAATTTCTTGCACTTTGTACATTCGCCATCCAACCTGGCCACCTCCCTACATATATGTAGAAAATGGTACAAAAATGCAGTGCTTCTTTCACTGGAAAAAAGGGTTGCCTGTGAACATAATCCAGGCAGCACAACATATTTGGGGAATCAAATCTGAGAACTTGTTAGAAACCAGGGTCACTATTTTTTTTTTTACATTTCATACAATGTATCGACTAATATCGACTAAAGCAAAATTAAAAAAAATAACTGGAAAATAATTAGTTTCAGCTGTTCCATGTGTGGCAACCATTTTAAACATTTCTACCTGATGCAGATTGTGATTGTGATTGAAATGGCTATTAAAATAAATCAGTGTGCAGGCATTACTCTTTTCACTGATTACCTCATACTTTGACAAAAATATGAGGTAATGCATTACAATGCTAATTGCTTTTGACGTCTCAAGTACAACTAAACACTGAATAAGACATTTTTAAGTACATTTAAGTACTGCACGATGCAATTCTATACTAAATTTTATTTGCACTTTTATAACTTGTACTGTGTATGGGCATTTTAGAAATAAATAAACTTGTTCAAAACCAGAAAAATGACTTTTCAAACTTTTTACCACACAATTGTCGGCTATGGCTAGCTAACATAACACATGGAATGCCAGTGAGAAACTGCAGCTATAGCAGTTATAGCTAGCAGATATAGTTTAGCAAATCTTCTCATTTGTGGAGTCGAACAATGAAATGTTTTTAAACAATCAAAAAATGACTGATTCATTTTCGACTAACTGATTAACTGACTAATTATTTCAGCTGTACTTGTATATTCTGTTGTGTAGTTTAATTTATAAGAAACCATCATATTTTAAATACTTTATAATGCTGCTGATTAATGCATCTGTAAAATAACAAAAAAAAAACCTAAGGAATCTATATTGGTACCAGCCATACCAGCTTGCGCAAAGGAGGCTAAATAACGCTTCACAGTTAGGCTAAATTTTGGCGAGGAGAAACTGGCATGGCCATTTTCAAAGGGGTCCCTTGACCTCTGACCAAAAGATATGTGTATGAAAATGGGTTCTATGGGTACCCACGAGTCTCCCCTTTACAGACATGCCCACTTTATGATTATCACATGCAGTTTGGGGCAAGTCATAGTCAAGTCAGCACACTGACACACTGACAGCTGTTGTTGCCTGTTGGGCTGCAGTTTGTCATGTTATGATTTGAGCATATTTCTTTATGCTAAATGCAGTACCTGTGAGGGTTTCTGGACAATACGTGTCATTGTTTTGTGGTGTTAATTAATTTCCAATAATAAATATATACATCCATTTGCATAAAACAAGCATATTTGCCCACTCTCATGTTGATAAGAGTATTAAATACTTGACAAATCTCCCTTTAAGGTACATTTTGAACAGATAAAAAATGTGTGGTTAATTTGCGATTCATTTCGATTAACCATGGACAATCATGCGATTAATCTTGATTAAATATTTTAATTGATGGACAGCCTTAAATATAATATATATTAAATATAACAATGACATGGGGCCATTTTGCATAATGAGTGTTTTTACTTTTGATACTTTAAGTACATTTTACTAATTACACTTTCATAGTTTTCATGAAGTGAAACATTTAATACATTGTGGTCTTGCTACTTTTACGTAAGGTAAAGGATCTGAATACTTTCTCTACCACTGTCTCTTTCCATATGCTCTTTCTGTTAAAGCGTGTTTCACTAGTTTCCTGGATTTCAGTAAACAGGATATCTTACACCTAACCTAACACCTGAACAATACAACTGATCCTTAATGGTGTGTTTATTATACATGGTAAGAAAATATAATGAAGTAATTAAAGAAAAGCAACTTGCCAGCCACTCTGGATAATTGGAAAATAATAAGGCAATGCTTCCAAAGACAATTAGATGAATTAAATTTGACATTAAAATGTTTATAAATGACTTCAGTTGTTTGCCTGAGCTGGAAATTACAGTGCTATGTTTTAATTTTTCTGAATATAGCCTAAAGTGAACTTTGCTGGCAGTATACTGTATTTATATGGATTTTGTACCCAATAAAGTGTTGTATATCCTACCCCAGCAACATTTTCAAGATTCAGCTGCCCTCAGATAAAAAACTATGACAAGGTAAAGTCTGCAAAGTTGTCTGCGCCGGCCTAATTAGGCTTATAAATCTGGCCAGAATCTATGCAGTAGCTGCTAGTTCCACTAAGACACTGACTTGACATATTCCAGTTTTTACCCCAAATCACCAGGGGCATCTCTTGGAGAACATAATCCTTAATGTTCCAATTCATCAAGACCCGGCACTGTAACAACGACACAATGAAGCAAAAAAATAAAATAAAATACAGCAGAGAGAGTGCAAACTTTCAGGTTGTTAAAACTCTGAGCTTATCCATTTGGCATCAAGGCCCTTTTGCTCTGCACTCACATTAGTCCAATCCCTTATCGCTCTCACGGTCCAGACACACTCAGGTCTGGGCAGCAGAGGGAACATTGAGTTTTATATAAATCAATACTATGTCCCCAACACTTTGCTGCTCCCGGCACCCCGGGGAAGATTATAAAATGCTTGGCCAGATCATCTCTCCCCCCATCATTTCTTTCTGACGCGGGAACTAAGAGCTGAATTGAAGAATGTTTTTTTTCTTTTTTTGAGGGGGGGACACAAGACAAACAATATGGTGTTCTGCGGGGTAAATCTGGGGGCAGCTCCATTTTCATTACATTCTCAACTGAGTCAATTTGAGTCATGCAGCTAGGGCTGTTCTTTAAATGACTTGGTTGTAAAATTCTATAAAACTATATCTTGCCATCTGCTTTAAATACTGCTGCTCCAATAAAGGTTAAAAAGAGGTCGACTGACAGAATCTCCCCGTGGTTAAACAATAACAGTGTTAATGAGATTAAGATACTCTGTTGAGCAGTTGAAAGAAAACAGAGGAAAACTAGGCTCACAGTTCACTGTTGTGTATACAGTAAATAAAGAGGCCATGACTGCCTGTAACAAAGCAATACTTCTGTCAAGAAAGGATTACATTTTCAAGATTATTACAGAAAATGCTGGACAGTGTGTAGAATATTATTGACCAGCTACTCAAAACTGTCCCCGCCTGTCAAATTAAACACAGATGATCTCAGTAAACCCTGTAAATAATATGTAACCATGGGAAAATTCACCTGTATTACGCAACACGTTCTCCATTCTATTTAACATTGTGAAATGGTTGCACAACAAAACTAGGCTAAATGGTTATGTTTAGGAAAAGATCATTGAATTGGGTTAAAATAAGAATGTTTCTTATACGTAACATAGTTCTAACTCACACAGGCTGCGCCCTCTACTGGACTCTACGGGTAATACTCTCCCCCAATCACATGCATGCATTCGCCCTCTCAGATTTGCATAAACATAGCTGCCCAATCAGGATGTGCCGACCAAATACGTGCGTCCCACAGTATATAAGGCAGCGTCTGCATTCCTTCTTCTTCAGCAATCAGTGATTGACTGCTACATCTCCAGTTCTGTTGTTTCTCCATCAGCTCCTTACTGGCCTGTGTCTGGGGGGGAACTGGAAGGTGTGTGCTACGCTTACGTGATGATGACGCCGTCGGTTGGGTCAGCGTTATCAGCTGTAACCACCCTATAAGCGCAGCACAGAGCGGTGGCCATGAGCTAGCCAGCGAGGCACGCTCACATGCACTAACATAGACGAAAAGGCACGGGCAGCCAGTCCGGCTATGTCAACAAATCACAGAGAAGCTCAGATAACAACACATAGTGGAGGAAGAGTGACTTCATTCTCTGCTCAGGTAGACATTACGCCTCTATATAGTTACATAGCAAATAGTTGTTTGCTGTTATATTAATGCTCTAAATATTGTATAGAGCACCTTTAAGGTCATCCTCCTTGTAAACAGTACAAAGCTCTTAATGTGCTAAGGACCAAGCTACATTGCTAACTCCCTTGTTGACTATTTGCCTTCAAGAACACTGGGATCATCTGCTGCTGATTTATTGGAGGTTCCAAGTAACAGCCAAAAGAAGACCGAGGATGCAGTCTAATTTCTTTAAAAGAGAGCTAAAAACGTATCTCCTTTTTTCCACTTTGATTTGCACTTATGCACTGCTGTACTTCTTTTGAAATGTTGTATTTTACTTAATTTTATGCGTTCTATGTTTTCCAAAATAAAGTTTAATTGTGATTCAATGGGTTTTATTTTGTGTTATGCATTTTATGTATTCTATTTTCATCATTATTGTTTTTACTTATTTTCATGTGGGTGTTATTTTCCATCTTATTTTCCATTAGTTATGGCATTCTATCCCTGTTTTTATATACATTCTCTATTGAGCGGTGCATGCAATTTCTTTATTGTAAAGCACTTTGAGCTGCATTTCTTGTATGACAGGTGCTATACAAGTTTATTATTATGAATTGCTTGACACATTGTTACAAATGAATGTTGTTATTGAAGTCATGGAATTGCTGCTTCTTGATTGTTTCCTTAAAAAATTTAACTAAGTGCAATCATCTCCCCACAGTTCTGCACTTAGACTAGTTAGAGGCTGCTTGAGCTTTTATGCCAATGAATAAGCTGACATGGTGTTATTGAAATCTTAGTCGAAAATGTTATTCACAAGACTCAAGGCTAACAAGTAGTGGGCTTAAGAAGCCTTTCAATTCGACAGGTATTCAGACTTTGGGGAGATGGGAACAGGTTGGATTAGATGGGATAGTCTGTTGCCTAAGCAACTGCTACACTCCACTGTGTTCGAAGAGGTTGCTTTATCTGTGAGGATTACACTGGGCGCAGGGAGGAAAAAAAAAAAGAAAAAAAAAGCTGTTTGCCTGGAGTCAAACAGTTCAGCTCCGAGGCCAAAAGCTGTGTCAGTACAGGGCTAAATCCTCACTTGGTTTAAACAACAAACAAAAGAACGGAATCTGTCAACAAGGTGCGAAAACAAAGTGAATCAAAGAAAGGGTGACAAGGAACAGGGAGGAAAGATAAGAAGCGTAAAATGAAGTTGATGTATGCTAAGTCCAAAATTATCCTGAAACAGCGGCATGGCGTACCTAAGCTCTTAGGTGAAAAGCGGCTGGATTAGATTTTTTTTTTTTTTTTTTTAGCTGACAAGTGGAAACAGTAAAGCCACGTGGGATGTGTCACAATCCCCAAGAGCTCTTCCAGCTTTTTCCCCGGCGAGGTGACACTTGTTAAAATTATTTATTTACATCTTCGTTTCATCGTGTGACGCACCTACACTGCAGCAACTGTGGCCTGTGTTGTGCTGTTGTGGTGGTTTATGATTATGAATTTCCATAAGGAGATTATGAAAGTTGTTTGATGACAGAGGGATAGAAAGACGACACAACAACCTTCTATCAGAAAAAACAACAACAATAACAACAACAACCCTGTTTTTATCTCTGAAGTACATAGGTGCCTTTAGCAGGAGTTTGACTTGTCCTAATACTAACTACACACTCACACACACACACAGGAGCATCCATCACCATTATCTCAAACCGCTTATCCTATTCAGGGTCGCGGGGGGGGCTGGAGCCGATCCCAGCTGACATTGGGTGAAGACGGGAAGACGGGGTACACAGTTTTTTGGCTGGACTGCAGAGGGCCAGCCCTACAAACGCAAAAGTGTGTCACTGAGTGATGAAGTTACACGATTGGTCGGCTGAGTTTCCTCACTGGCCGTTGTGCTTTCAAAATAAAAAGGCGGGGAACAGTCCTTTATGCAAATGAGCCTGTCCCATGCGACGCGTCCGTTTCACAAAACTTGGACCAAGCTGTCAAATTAGGCGGTGTAATAGACCTCCGTCGGTCAGGTATGACCATGGTTGGCACATACTACGGATCTGGCTGTTTGGTACAGTGTCTCTTGTGTCTCCTATGCGAGAGTGGCAGTCTCGATCACAGAGGTCGCATCTGTGTGTTGTTTCTGGTCTGCCTGCATTGCTGTGTTCTTTCCAGCGGGCCCTCTTGTCTGCCGCTGTGTCCTTAAGTTTTTGTTCCCCTGTCATTAGGTGTTGGTGCAGGGTGCTTCTCCACCTTGTGCGGTCAACTGCAAGAGCCTCCCATGACTTGGAGTCAATGTATATGGTCTTCATATCTCGCTTGCAGACATCTTTGAAGCGCAGGTGGGGGCGGCCTGTTGTTCTACTCCCAGTTGCTAGTTCTCCATAGAGGAGGTCTTTGGGGATGCGACCATCCTCCATGCGACATATGTGGCCCAGCCAGCGCAGCCTGCGCTGTCTGAGCTGAGTGTGCATGCTGGTGAGGCAAGCGCGGGTCAGAACCTCAGTGTTGCTTATTTTGTCTTGCCAGGATATGTCCAGGATGCGGCGGAGGCTTCTTAGATGGAAGGAGTTGAGTCATCTCTTCTGTCTGCTGTAGATTGTCCAAGTCTCGCTGCCGTACAGCAGTGTACTGACGACGCAGGCGTTGTATACTGCCATCTTGGTTTTAACTGTTAGCTTGCTGTTTTCCCACACTCGCTTGGAGAGGTGGGCGAGTGTTGTTGTTGCCATCCCAATCCTCTTGTCGATTTCCATGTCCAGGAAAAGGTTGTCGCTAATAGTCGACCCGAGGTAGGTGAACTGGTGGACAACATCCAGTTCATAGTTGTCGATGGTAATAACTGGTGGAGCCTCGGTGTCTTGTCCCAGGACACTTGTTTTCTTCTGGCTGATGGTCAATCTGAAGTCTTTGCAGGCCTGGGAAAAGTGATCCATCAGTGTCTGAAGTTCTTGCTGAGTGTGGGTAACAACAGCTGCGTCATTGGCAAACAGCATGTCTCTAATGAGGGCTACACGAACTTTGGTCTTCACTGGGCGGGCGAGTTTGAAAAGCTTGCCGTCTGACCTGGTGTGGAGGTAGACTCCCTCTGTTGCAGCGCCAAAGGCATGCTTCAGGAGCAGAGAGAAGAGGATCCCAAAGAGTGTGGGAGCAAGGACGCAGCCTTGCTTGACACCACTGTGTATGTCAAAGGGCTCGGAGGAACTGCCGTTGAACTGCACTGTCCCTTTCATGTTGTTGTGGAAGGATTCTATTAGGCTCTGCAGTTTTGGTGGGCACCCTATCTTTGGGAGAATCTGGAAAAGACCTTCCCTACTGACCAGGTCAAAAGCCTTGGTTAGGTCTATGAAAGTGACAAACAGGGGCATCTGCTGTTCTCTGCACTTCTCCTGGAGTTGGCGGAGGGAAAAGATCATGTCTACTGTTGACCTTTTGGCTCTGAAGCCACACCGTGACTCTGGGTAGATGCGATTGGCCAGCTTCTGCAGGCGAGTCAAGATGACTCGGGCATAGACTTTGCCAACGACGTTGAGGAGGGAGATGCCTCTGTAGTTATTACAGTCGCTTCTCCCACCCTTGTTCTTATAAAGGGTGATGATCTTGGCGTCTCTCATGTCCTGTGGAACAGCGCCTTCTTGCCAGCACTGACACAGGACCTCGTACAGTGGAGGCAGTAGGGTGGTCATACAGTGCTATATCAGGTCCGGGGGGATCCCATCACTGCCTGGTGCCTTTCCTGCGGCCAAGCTGTCTATGGCCTTGCTGAGCTCCTCTAGGTTTGGCTCTGAATCTAGCTCCTCCATAGTTGGTAGGCACGCAATGGAGTCCAGGGCTGAGGAAGACACGATGGTCTGTCTGGAGTAGAGGTCGGAGTAATGTTCCACCCATCTCTCCATCTGCTGGTTCTTGTCCGTGATTGTCTCTCCAGTGGAGGATTTATGGGGCGCTGTCTTGCTCTGGGCTGGTCCAAGTGCTTTCTTGATGCCGTTGTACATCCCCCTGATGTTGCCTGATAAGGCGGCTGACTGGATGTCTTCGCTGAGCTGTGTCCAGTACTCATTGGCGCAATGCCTGGCAGTCTGCTGGACCTTACTCTTGGCAGCCCTGAGAGACTGCAGGTTTTTCTCGCTCGGTGACCGCTTGTATTCTGAAAGGGCGGTGTGCTTTGCTTCAATGACAGGAGTCATTTCAGACGACTTGGACTCAAACCAGTCGTTGGTTTTTGAGGTCATCTTCCCAAAGGTACCCAAGGCTGTGCGGTGCATGGTGTCTCGCAGAGATTCCCACTTTTCAGTGGCAGTCTTCCCGAGCGGTGAGGCGCCAAGTTCTCTTTCAAAAACCTCTGCAAACTGCTCCACGAGGTCAGGTTGAGACATCTTGATGGTGTTGATACGAGGGTTTCCCTGTGTCTTGGTGCGGAGGAATTTCTTTGGCGATAGCCTGATACTGCAGCACACAAAGGAGTGATCTGTGTCACAGTCCGCACTGTGATAAGAGCGTGTGAGAAGCACATTCCTGAGGGAGGGACGCCTGACGAGGATCAGGTCCAGCTGGTGCCAGTGCTTGGAGCGTGGGTGTCTCCAGGAAACCTTGTGCTGGGGCTTGGTCTGGAAGTACGAGTTGGTGATGCATAGGTTGTGATATGTACAGAATGTAGTTCGTCTATTACTCGCTTAAAATGTTTTCAGAAGAATATTTTGGTGCACTGTCTAGATGGAATAACAGAAAGTTATAAGCAGAAAACCAGGGACCAATCGGCCAGTTGAGTGGAGCAGCGTGTCCCCTAGTCAGAGTATAGAAGCAAAGAAACGAAACTCCTGTGTTTTTTGACACTTATTATATTTATATTTTATCGTTCAACACAGGCGATTTCGGTAGAATATGACAATAGAATAGAAATAATCTTGTTTTACTTTTGAACGGCACTTTTTAGGTGGACGTTTTACTGGTATTCGCTTTTAGTCCAAAATGGAGGAAAGCATAGCTCTGCTGCTGGGCACTGATGTTGCAATGGAACAAACAATTGACTTTCACTTCTTGGCAATATTACAATTAAATAATATTTTTTGACCTTGTGTCCTTGCCGGACCTGGTGGACATGTGATTCTGCATTTAACATTATAGACATGACTATCAATGAATTTATCTGCGAATCATCACATTATCTCCAGTATCAAAGTAATGCAGTGATAGTTCATAGGTACATTGCAAACAGGAACAGTATTTGGCTTACTTTCAATGGTGCCAGTTGACGCTCAAGTTGTAGCCCACAGCATAACACGCTGAATCCATTTTGACATTATACCTGCTGTAAACAAAGAGAGAAAATAACAATGATTTTTTTGGGACAATTAAATTGGAGTAATTGTGAAGAAGAAGAAAATGAGAAACCCATGACCCTTTATAAAAGCTGCACTAATCAATATTTGTACCCAACATGCAGTTTCCCTCAGCTCTACAGAGTGTTTTAGCATCTTTCAGCTTCTTGTTTTACTTTTGTGATCCACAATTGCCTGTTTAGGGTCACTCCCACCACCTTTGCTGCATCAGGCAACTGTTTTTAGCCTGGTTAACCCACTGTGTGCTCCCTTCCCAGCCAGCCAGACAAAATTAGTAACTATAGCTGGTGAACACAATGAAGCATTTCACAAGCGAGAATTGGTGGACACCAAACCAGGGGTAAAAGGAGAGTGAATATTGGCCTTACAGTTGTCAGGTGGCCAGAGACACAACTTCAAATTAATTTCTAATGTGCTGGTCTGTTGGATAGACAAATGTTTGCAAACGTATTCGCCATAACAATAAGTAAGTAAATAAGTTTGTTCATGTGGCCAAAAATGTCAATTGCTGCAGCTTTAAAGATTCAAGTCTTCAGGAGGAATGAATGGATATGGGGCTGAGTGCCACAGACTGGGTTAGGAAGTCAGAAAGTATGGACAGAGGGACAAACACATTGTTGGTTCTAGTCTTTTTATGATATTTGTTGACAATATGACAAATAGGAAATAACAATGGCCTTTTTCTTTAAATTTAAAGTCCTTCATTAACCAGCCCTCATGATTCCAGCTAGGCTTCTGTGGAGAATGTCGATTATCTTTTATTTGTGTGTTATCTTTCCCTGACAGAAGCGTCTGTGTTTTCTGAAATGTTGACATATTAGATTTTTATTAACTGTTATTGAGTTCTAAGTATCCAATAATGGCTAAGTGCTTTAACAGTAAAAGCAACACTTCCTTTTTTCTTATTTTTACTACACTGTACATTAAAGCTTCAGTAGGCAATTCAATTAAAGTGTTCTGAGAGAAAACTAGACTTGTACACCTCCTCATGGCTCTGTTTTCAGGCTTTAAAAAATCTAGCCCGTGACAGGGCACTTTGGCCAATCACAGATCACTGCAGAGCGAGAGAGCGTTCCTATTGGCTGTTTGGCTGAACGGAGGCAGCTGTCAATCACTCGCAAACTAATATTAATATTCTGTTACTGTAATGCCTATTTCTCACGTAAAATGTTTTCGGAAACATCTTGTAGTGTACTATTTAGCTGTAAAATGAGAAAGTGTGTGCTGGTGGGTGGTGCTTGGTATTTCCTCAACTGACCTCAACATGGCGGTGAAAACATTATATGTGAGAAATAGGCATTACAGTAAGATAATATTGATTAACATTTGATCAGCGCTGCCTAGTTTGACCATTTGATCAGAGTTTGCGAGTGATTGTCAGCTGCTCAGAGAAGGCAAGGCTCTAGCTCGGCTCTGATTGGTTATTTTCCTCCGGTCTGTCAAATCTTGCAGATGTTATTAGGAGCACTGGATGACACGGAGGCAGATTATTTTTGTTTTTCAGATTACCTGTCTCATGCACTACTGTCAGGATATAGTGACAGGTTTTATAAAAATAACTTTTTTTAAATCATATTTGCTCCAACCTCCCTACCCCAGCTATAACTGTTTTTTTTTATGATATAACAGAGAAAATGTGAATCCATGTGAATCAGTTGTTTTCGTGTGTCATGCGGGATCATGAAACATGAACTGTCACAGTTTATTTCAGTGTTTAACACATAGTTTAAATATTAGCTAAGTACGTTTTTGAGCAAATGCCACTCAAAAATGTTTTTGTTTTCACGCTGTATGGTAGATTAAGAGCGGCCAACAGCAGCATGGAGCTGTAGTGTGAGATGAAGACGTCCTTACATCTGGCGAACCTTCTGTTGTTTAACAATAAGTCTTTCTCTGGTATTATTTGGCTCATGAAGTCTCAATTAAAAGTCTTAGTCGACTAATCTTGTGATGGAAATGGGTACATATTGCATTTACACACGTCCACAAACATGTAATGGCAGCTCGAATACGGCTGAGCTAAACGGATTAGCTTCAACAGAGGTGATCTCAACATGGAGAGTGATTTGTGCTTGTGTGTGATATGTTATGTACTGTATGTGTGTGTGCCAAAGCTGTACTGCAGAGACACTGAGAAGAGCTGCTTGACTCCTGCCATGTCTCCACAGTGGAGGCGTGGATACTGTCGTAATGAGTGTTGTGTACACAACTCCGCTGTGATTGGACTCACCAGAGAGCAAACAAACCCGTTACGCTAGACTTGCATGTGCTCACACACACACACAAACACTCATCCTCAGAGATACAATTATTTCGAAATAAAGAAATTAAAGCATCCCTAATGTAAATATGAATACAGCAAACGCTCCATTAGTGTTGTGATAGGGTCTCCGCTGAGCTGAACCCTGCTTGTTGTGATTGTTTAGTTTGTTGTGTTGTGATCTGGCCGCAACAGCGGGGTCCTCCATTTACCCAGGGTTCCCGGCATGTCAGTGCATTAACAGAAAAATGCTGAACACTGTTGGATACGAGGCCAATCGGGACAGTGAGGAGTTATTTCATGAGGCGCTCAGCGGTGATCGTGGGAGGACTTCTTGAAGTAAACACACACACAAACACATAGACATATTCAGAGAGGAACACATAAGCAGTGACTGAGACTTAAGAGAAGTACCACTGGTGTGTATTAAAGTCATGTGCTTTATGGAAACCCATGTGAGAATATCAGCGAGTCCAGCTTTTTCTGAATTGAGCGCTCACTCGCTGCTTTTAAGAGAAATTTCGGATTTTTTTGATCTATCATCTCCCGTGGATGCGAGAAATAGGAGTGCAGCTAGAAATGTTGGCCCCCTGGAAACAGCTCAATGCTGTGACACAGTTACACTTTTGCTGATCTCAATGTGCATTGAAGTATAGTGCCTTGTTATTGGTTGGAATGTAACAATATACAGTTTGCTCATACAGGCAATATGTCATCCAGAGTAGGCTCTCATGACCACGCGGGCCTCATAGACGATAACAGAGTAACCAGAAGGAGAAGAAACATGTCTCCAAACTTCTACTTTAAACAAACCGCTAACAGTAATAACGCTAGCTGAAGAGTTGCTGAAGAGTTGCTGTGTAGTTGGTTGCACCAACAATAAATCCAAAAATGATCTGATCTCTGATTTGTTCCCCTGCCATGTCCTAAAAAAGATCTAATAGATGGGCTTTATGGCTCCAAGCTATAGACCAGACCAACATGGCTTTATGGCTCCAAGCTATAGACCAGACCAGCATGGCTTTATGGCTCCAAGCTATAGACCAGACCAGCATGGCTTTATGGCTCCAAGCTATAGACCAGACCAACATGGCTTTATGGCTCCAAGCTATAGACCAAACCAGCATGGCTTTATGGCTCCAAGCTATAGACCAGACCAGCATGGCGTCATCGCCGAGGCTGCGTTACCGTTTGGGGGGAACGAAACTCGCAGTCACAGGAGAGAAAATGTTAAAAAGCTGTTGTGTAGCGGGTTAACCGAGGCTTTCACACTGAGATTTTGAGGCACATACGACACGTTAATATTCACTGTCAGTGTGCTAAATCTATGGTGACCATGTTTTTAATCCCCCAAACTGGGACCCTTAATTATACCTAAGTTAAAAGACTGACAGGAACGGACGGTCCTGAGGGAGTTATAAGTGGAGCGACAAGCCTGTTGATTGGCAGAATGAACTGTGTAGAATAATTAATCAAAATGACACATTTGATGTGCACATAATGGCTAGCTAACGTTAGCTTGAGTGGGAGGCTGCGGCAGTAATACAGTCATACGCTAATGTTATAGCAGCATCAGACTGTCGTCTCCAACGAAATCTCAGCCTATAGATCAAACAGTTGTCTATTTACAGACAACACTTAGTCTAACGTGATTCAGTCCGATATGTAGAGATGTCTGGATAAGCAACATCTGTCCACTGTGTTGGATGGGGGAAGACTGGAGGGACATGGTGACGATCAACCTTCATTTATAAAGATATTACGATCACTCAGGTTCAGACAAGGTCACAAAATAATTATTAGACATGTGTAACAAACGTTTGTATAACAAGAGATGAAGGCATGAGAACTTGTCAAAATTACAATCCAAACATACGTCAAATTTCATTGAAGTCTATGGGATCTTTGGTTTTTCTATTCCCCAAAAGGGGGGGGGACTTTTTGCGAAGTACCTGTATGTGCTGGTGTAATGTATGGTTTGGTGTGATACACAAAACAGGGTTTAACAGTTTGATCCACTCACAATATCGGACACTGTCTCCTTGACATTAAAATTATATACTACAACCGCAGATAGTGGCTTATTGCAGGAAAGAATAGTACAAACACTAACAGCCACTGTGAGCTGTAAAGGGCTGCAGATGACAGGCTCTTACTCACGAGCACACCTGCAACACTTCATCAAGTTAAACAACTTTACTCTGCTGTGTGGTGCAGTGGAAAAGCACTCACGAATGGAAAAACACTAAAAGTGTTATAAGCTGGCGAGAGTAGATCTTGAACACAAGGAGAAACAGGCAGGATTAGTCAAGGCGACAGGTAACATCAAAACAAGTTCCAAAAGTTAAGGTGGCCGGAGGACGACAATACCGCGGAAGGTGACTGAACGATCTGGCAGATTGTGGAAGGAATCCCAGGTCTGATATACTGCAGAGGTTGTATATGATTGGAAGATCCTCATCAGGTGTGCCAGCCGCAACGCCTGAGAGAAGGAGGAGGAAGGAAGCCCAAGCCCACCTGCACTTCCACACACACAAAGACAGAGAGGGGGAGACAACACAGGGTAGGGAACACAGGGAAACACTGGGTAGGAGTCTGATATACAGCAAAAAGAGAACAAGGCTTTTATTTAAAACAGGCTTATATTAGAGACAAGCTTTTATTCTTAATTTCCCCTGATTCCCAGGAAATGCAAACTCAAAACCTCCTCCATGTTTAATTGTTGTGTTGCTAAATTCAATATTATGTACATTTCCACAGCACGAACACAACAGAGTCATTCCATACTCACTACTCTGCTGCTCTCAGTTTCTCTTCTCTGAGAAACTGACGGCCGTCTTCATTCACTTTTTTAAAAAAAAAAAACTGGTAACTATTATCTATTTCTCAGGGCTGATTCCACTTTTTCAAAACTCTACGCCACTGTCTTTTCAAAATAAATTTCCGTTTTCAAAGAAAACACCTTGGTTAGGGTTAGGAAAAGATTGTGTTTTGGGTTAAAAATGTAAATAAGGGCCCTATTTAAATAATATATTATTTAAATGATCTATAGCACATGGTCCAAAGTGCATGGCGCATTTAAGGTGTGTCCAACTCCACTTTTGCTAGTTAAGCGGTACATAATCTGGGTGCAAAGTAAGGTGCAAGGGGCAAAGGGGTTGTATTTATTCTCTTAATTAATCATAGGTGTATTTTGGGGCATAACAGGAATCAAACCGATCAGAGTGTCATCTCCAATTCCCTCTAAAAGTCACGTGTGCCTAAACGTTGGCGCATTGCTATTTAAATTAAGAATTCGGCAAATTGGAGAAGCGAGACGTTTTCTGCCGAGAAAACGGATCTGCCCATGCACAAAGTAAGAGTGTGCGAGCAGATGTATGTGGTCCTTGGCCGGTGAACACTCTGCCTCCGCCCCCTGTCATCAACAACTCCATCTGACTGCATATGAGCAAATGCACTGAACCTATTCAACCGGTGCAGTGCACATGTGTTAAAAAATTAAAACTGTATTGCTTTTACGATGCAACCCATGAGCGGAATCCTCAGGAAGCTCCATTACGCACGGGCTTACAGCCGGGCACTGCCAGAGAGGCGATGCGTAACGCGCGGATCCATCAGCCTCAAAACGCCGCCGTTTAGGAAGAGAGGGCTCGCAAACTTTGAAGAAGCCTACGTCTACACTCGCACATATAGAGGGATGATGAGAGGAGACACCACCGAGGCATGTGTGCACCATGATCTCTCCTGTCACGGCGGTCATGCCAGTAACCAGAGGAGCGCTGAGAGAGCGCGGCAGGTTGAGTAATACAGAAGGCCTGAGAGCCTTACTTCATTATATTCATGATATCCTGAATGGTAACCTGCCGCCGGAATTTTGTGTTTTTCACACCATACACCATAAAAAACATACCGCCCAAATACGCAGTTTTCACTTTTCTTCCATTTTACCTGCACAAAACTTAGGTTCGATCCTTTGGTAAGTAAGGACAAACAGACTATTTAGTGCCTGATATGGCTGCTAATCCTTAGTAAATATACCCTGAAGTCTATTGGACCGGTGAGGCCAGTTGGGTGTTCTTGCAGACAGTCATATACCTTTCATAGAAGAAAGAAAGCATTTCACAAAGTTTACTGTTCAAACATTACAATTGCTCAGAAAAGTTGGAAAATTTCACAGCTGAATGCACCCTTTGGCTGCATTCTTTTCCTGTCAAATTTGAAGGGAAGTGCAGACAGGTGTGTTGATACCAGTTAGAAACACAAGGATTTGGACAAGCAAGTGAAGAAAAAACACTCCAGATAAGGACTCCTCTCCAGAGAGCCTTGTAATTGCAGCTGAGCTAAGATAACCACTCTGCGAGGTAACCTCCATGACACACCACTATACACTACCACAGTCAGTACCACCAAGATGTTAACTGAATTGCTTCTCCATCTCAAAATGAATCAAAAATACAATGCAGGAGCATCTCAAGTACGATTTGGCTCCCAAATCTTATCGATATTGGATCTGATACTTCAAACAAGGACAACAAAATGTACCTTTCACTAACTGAAGGGATCCAAAATAGCCAGATAGTGTGGCAAAATTGTGGTTTGAGTGTGATTAATGCTTCAGTGAATTTGACATAATAGTTATGTTCATGGTTTGAGAATCTAAAGCATGCAAACACAGGGCTGCTACAGAATGGATGCAAGAGTCAAATCATTTACATCTGCTTTAACAATGAAATGAAAGCCTTGTGTTTTTGACGTCAAAGTGGGATTTTCATCGTCTGTCAAGTATGTCGCAAGCCTCGCTCGCTTCTTTGAAAAAGATTGCGCATGTTGTCACAAGGTGGCTGTCACTTTTTGCCAGCTGTTGAGCGCATCCTGCACAGCTGGCCTGCTCCTCACTCCAACTTCCACTCCAAAGGAGGACAACAGTGCAATAATATAAGGTGTTGTGGTGTATACCTCTCCAGAGGATGGCAAGTTGCTGCCTTTATACTATCCACATTTTCCACACATCAATCCGGAAGCTGGTGAGAACTGACACATCTGTCAGTGTTGCACTCAGTCACAGTTGACCTCCACACTAAACTGATCAGAAGGAAGCAGAAGGTTTGAATCCGGCTTGGGGCCCTTCTGAGTGGAGTTTGCATGCTCTCCCCGTGTTAGCGTGGGTTTTCTCCGAGTTCTCCGGCTTCCTCCCACAGTCCAAAGACATGAAGGTTAGGCTCATTGTTCACTCTAAATTGCCCGGAGGTGTGATCGTGAAGGGTTGTCTGTCTCTATGTGTCAGACCTGTGATAGTCTGGCGACCTGTCCAGGTTGTACCCCACCTTCGCCCAATGTCAGCTAGGATCGACTCCAACCCCCCGCGACCCCGAATGGGATAAGCAGTTACAGATAATGGATGGATGGATGGAATGTACAGCGAGCCGGTCATTGGTGTGAAAGAATCCCAGAATCCCCTGAAGGGGCCGGCTAGCTGTACATTATCCCGCTAATTACACGGCTACTTACTTAAGAAATCAATATCTTCACACAAAAACGGTCCGCTAGAGTCCAATATCAGAACTGCGCCCATAGCAACAGTCTGCTATACATAGCAACGGTCTGCTATAAAGAAATAGCAGACAGCAGAACACCGTAACCAATCAGAAGCGAGTATTCAACACTGCCGTGTTATAATTTGGAATAATACCAGAACTCTACGGAAGCCCTGAGAGGCAAGTGAGAAAAAAAAAAAAATCTGTTGATCTATTTTCTAAGTCTGATTTAGATTGTTTTCTCTCCTGGTGACAGGTGAAAAAAAGGCCAACATTATTTTTTTAAGTTAAAAAAGTTTTTCAGTTGAATTTTTTTTGTTATTGTCAGGACTATTTTGTGCTTGTTGTTGTAATACTCATTTCAGCCATAAGAGGCTGAATTGCACAAATACCCCATGTTCTAAATAGGACTAAAAACACTCACGTTTTCTTACAGGTGAGTTTTAATTGTCCCATGCACTCTAAAGATACATACTGTATATTGTGTTTAAGCAAGTTATGCAAGATTACTGTCATGTCTTTCTTTTGGCTAGAAATATATTTTTATCAGCTTAGTCCTATTTAGAACATGGGGTAGTGGTGCAATTCAGCCTCTTGAGGCTAAAATGGGTATTACAACAACAAACACAAAATAATCCTGACAAAAAGAAAATCACCTGCCAAATTCTAACTAAGGAACGTAGGAAGATTATCCATGCAAAAAAATTTTTTTTTCACCTATTCTTAAGTCATAAACAAAGGAGACAAAACAATTTAGATCAGACTTAGAAAATGAATCATAGAATTTTTCTTCTCACTTCACTCTCAGGTCTTCCGTACAACTCTCAACAAGATTGTATACGTAAAAGAAGCAGCTACAATACTGACAAGGTTACAACTTGGATGATGAGTATTGTGTTGTTGCACAAGGAGGTAAGGAGGGGGTTAAAAAGGTATTGATCATGTTAACGTGTTATTATCGCATTGACTTTGACAGCCCTAATTAGAAACCTAGAAATTTTTCTGTCAGGTAAATTTTAAGCTAATGCAGTGAGGGCCAAAGTGCAAATACTACGGATTATTAGGGCCACATTGAGGGAAAAAAAATCTGAGATTTCCAGAATAAAGTCATAATATTACGAGAATAAAGTCATAACGTTATGAGAAAAAAAGAAAGTAACACATACAAATTACTATAATATTATGACTTTATTCTTATAATACTGTACTATGACTTTTTCTCCTAAACTTGTGACTTTATTCTTGAAATCTCAGATACATTTTTTTTCCTCAATGTGGCCCTAATACTCTGTCGTACCCTCGTACCATAGACCTACAACAATGATAAATAAAAATGAAAATGTAAACAAAAAACTGTTCCATTTATTTCAGAAAAATCTACAGTGAGCCACTGGAGAGGGGCTAAAGAGCCGCATGTGGCTCCAGAGCCACAAGTTGCTGACCCCTGCCCTAGGCCGCGGACATAGCACTTTGATGTTGTATGACTTTTTGGATGTACAGAAATAGGAGCACAACAGAGTTGGTCAGGTAGAAAATAACTAAACGTAGACTTCATGGCAAGTTTGGTAATCAGTCTGTCTGAGCTGCCACACACTGAGTCACAGTCACATCCCGAGAGTCACATGGGCAAGTCGTCGACTGGCTGTTTGTGGTCAAAATACACAATTTGCAAAGTATACCAAGAGGTCAAAGTGGCCTGAAAATGTACTTCATGTTGTACCTGAACGCAGCTTGCTCAGTGGAATGGAGCTTTATCTTGGATTGAGAAAAAGCAAGCTACTGAGTAAAATCTCTGAGTCACAGTTTTTTTTTTCTCTGGAGAAACTCAATTCCAGGTATTACCTTTGTGTCTTTTTTTTTTTTTGCACTAAAACTGGGATGTAACTGCTCATAATCGAGCGTTATTATGTGACTTTGTTCCAACATTCACAGCAAACTACAGAATAATACACTGGATCGATACACTTCTTGATTACAAATTTCTCCCGGGAAATGTGCTCAATATATATTGTTAAATTGATCGTTAACGTCACGCCAGTGTTGCTTATATGCCAGAGGTAGAAAGAAAAATGAAACTCTGGAGAGACGGAGTGAGAGAGACAGAGACAGAACGGAGCTTAAGAGACATAAAAGAAAAACAGCATAAGAAGGAAAGAGAGCGAGAGAGCTGTACGGATGTGTGAAGTGGTTGAGTGTGATGGCAATCTATTTGCTACCACGGTGATGACAGGAGTGGGCGGGCGTTCGATATCACAACGGCGCAAAGGTGAAGCGGCAAATCCCCCTTTTTCTCCGTCCCTGCCATCCATCCACATATCTGTCCATCTGTCTGTCTGTACATGAGGAGGGAGGAGGGAGGGGGTCGGGGGGTTCTGAGGCAACGGAGTGATCCCCGTCAGTCAGGAGGAAAGAGGAGAGGAAGGATGCGAGGTGTGGAACAGAGCTGTGGTGATGGACGGCTGAATACAGGAGGAAAGGGGGCCAGACAGGTGGGGCAAAGTGGAGGAGATTAGAAGTGGAGTCTGTATGTGTGTGTGTGTGTGTGTGTGTGTGTGCTCTTGTGCAGATATTCTGATGCAGAACCTCATATACACGTTACTAACATGTGATCTGTATCTGGTATCCGATAACAGGCCTTTGCATTCATACTTGGTAAAAGCAGCAGTAGGTTGGAGCAAATATGATTTAAAAAAAAATATTTTTTATGAAACGGTCACTATATCCTGACAGTAGTGCATGAGACAGGTAATCTGAAAAAAAATCATGTGCCTCTGTGTCCTCCAGTGTCCTCCGGTGCTCCTAATGACATCTGCAAGATTTCACAGAAGAAACAACCAATCAGAGCCAAGCTGGAGCCTTGCCGTCTCTGAGCAGCTGTCAATCGCTCGTGAACTCCGATCAAACGGTCAAACTAGGCAGCTCTGATCAAATATGAATCAATATTCTGTTACTGTAATGCCTATTTCTCGCATAAAATGTTTTCAGAATCATCTTGTAGTGTACTGTTAAGCTGTAAATTTGAGATCAGTTGAGGAAATACCAAGCACCGCTCACCAGCTGGAGCAAACTCTCTCATTTTACAGCTAAACAGTACACTACAAGATGTTTCTGAAAACATTTTACGGGAGAAATAGGCATTACAGTAACAGAATATTGATTCATATTTGATCAGCGCTGCCTAGTTTGACTGTTTGATCAGAGTTTGCGAGTGACTGACAGCTGCCTCCGTTGAATGAACAGCCAATAGGAACGCTCTCTCTCTGAAATGACCTGTGATTGGCCAAAGTCTCTCGTCACAGGCTAGATTTTCTAAACCCTGGAAAGCAGAGCCAAGAGGAGGTGCAGAAGTCTAGTTTTCTCACAGTACATTTAAATTACAATATGCTGAAAGGTTGTTATGGAATTTTTACCCAACGATGCAAACAATTTGTTTGCCGCTTTAATAAGCATTCTTTATCTCGATTTTGATAGTGATCGGATCTCAATATTTAAATGAGCTGGCGGACTTGCCAACAAACATAGTGCCTCTCAGGTAGTAGCCTTGCTAATGAGGGAAAGCTACTTCAGGCCCGATCATACCACCATATAAGAGGGTGACATTTTGTGGCAATTTCAATGGCATACATACATGCTGTACCTACACCACATTTCAAAAGCTTGTAATATCCTGCCGTGAAAGCTTGATTGGGTACCGACAGATACAGTCTTTCATGGTTTTTAGGTTGCACAAAGTCCTCTTTACAAATACTGTAGATGTTATTTTGTATGAAGGGATGGTTTTGAACATGGACAACAAAATGCTGTACAATGGTTCAACCAAACGGACAATTGAAAGGGGAGAAGGAGACAAAGATACCTCTGAGCAACAGTTCATTGAGAATAGAGGAAATTACCAGACATTGGTAAAAGAAACCAGAAGCTTAGCATCAAAATGTGTGCAGATTTAAATAGGAATATATATATAATAATGTCTGTTCTGAAGGGATCATCAGCTTATCGTGGTGGGGTGGTTTGCGCGTCTCCATGAATCCTAGAGCTATGTCGGCTGAAGTCTTGTGCTCTTGGTAGGGACACTCATACCGAGCATGTCAAAGGGTAGAGACCAGACAAAGTGTGTCCCCTGGTCCTCCAGGTTGGGGGTTGGACGGAGGGCTCCCTTTTAAAACCGCATTATTACAGAAGCCAGAGGCCTTATGTGCTACGAGGCACGACGACGATAGGTGAACAGGTAACATACTGTATATAATAGAGCACAATAATGCCTATAATAAGCTGGAAACAGGCGTGTAGCTTTAGCAAAGCTATTATTCAAACTTCACAATAGAAATAGAAGGCTGCAATCGGGCAGCAGGGCTCATACCCGTACCAACAACCCCACAACCCTCCATATTGCATACGGCAGCAGCAAAAGACAGGGAGGAAGAGCACAATTCAGCAAACACCTGGGCACGCTTTAATTAACTGATAATGTATTCACTTCCTATCCTCATCCTTTCCCATGGCTCAGTTGTTCCCATTCCTTTAGGTATTTCATAGCTTGCGGATTTGTGTTTTGATGGTAATCTATCTATCATCCAAAGGAGGCTTCTAGAATCTGTTATCTTAACCTGTGCAGATATTTTACGTTTTCTTTCCCAAAGGGATACACAATTACAAATGAAGTCTCTTAAAATTATAATTTGAATGTAATTTTTTTAAATTATAATTCACAATCCACATTTGAACTTGATCCCCAAAATAAGGCTACAACTGGACAGTACCACAGAAGACTGATTCCAAATCATCATTGCAAAAGCTGGTTTGCTCAAGGCCACAGATATGCTGCATCTTTAGGGTGGGTAAGAATTTATATATGATGTATTTGTATTATGTGTATGGAGAACTCTAAGGTTGAATTATAGATAATACCAAATATATCTTTCCATGGGATTATTATGGTGTCTTCCTGCGTATTTAAGGTGTATATCAGTTTATAGCTATCTTTCTATCTATTTATTTATGGATCTAATGTTTTTATTTTGTCAGTGTTATTGTGAAATTTGCATCATCGGCATAGATTGTTGCTCTTGATTCTACATTATTAATTGAGTCCCTTTATGTAACTGTTGTTTCATACTTTTTGACCTACCATTTTTTTCAGTTAAAATAAATGAGTAAGGAGATAAGGGACAGCTTTCAGTCCCCTTTGCAAATATACTGCTACTGGATAATTCACTTAACTCAAACTTCATTTAACATTTTGCATTTTGAATTGTTATATGATGTTTTTATCCAATGAATTATTGACGGACCAAAATTGAAATAATGCAAACATTTGTACAGGAAGTCTAATGGTAACTTATCAAAAGGATTTTCTGAGATCTGCAATGAACAGTCTGTACAACATCATCACAGAGATGCGCACAACTATGGGGCAGAAAGCACAGCATGTCCAGTATAGAGCCAAATTCCAAAGCAGAGATGACAAGGAGTTGTTGTGCAGTAAACTGATGGATGGAAGATGGATTGAAAATGTTTAATATTCCGAGGGGATCGCATGCCTTTTCTAAAAACAGACTTCGTTACGGCTCTAAATTGCTGTAATGTTACGCACCTAAAGAGGGGAAAGCTCACTCCGGTAATGAAATCTCCTAATAAAAAAAAAATCGTAGTTGTATTTTTCGATATTATTGCAATAGTGGTACGAGTTTGTTTTTTTTCCCAGTGCTTTAAGAGCTTGTTTAAAGCCTAAAGCTCTGTCTAGCATAGTGCAAAGTAAATCGCTTTAAGTGGTCCATACTGCATACTGCTGAGGAACGCAGTATGCAGTATGGAAATGGTAAATGGACTTGCATTTATATAGCGCTTTCCTAGTCTTCCGACAACTCAAAGCACTTTACATTACATGTCAGCATTCACCCATACATTCATACACTGATGGCAGAGGCTGCCATGCAAGGTGCCAACTTTGCCCATTAGGATCTAATCTAAATACTCATTCACACACCGATGGCTATGCCTTCAGGAGCAATTTGGGGTTAAGTGTCTAGCTCAAGGACACATTGACATGTGGCCCGGAGCAGCCGGGGATCGAACAACCAACCTTCCGATTGGTGGACGACCTGCTCTACCCTCTGAGCCACAGCCGCCCTAACTGTGTACTGTAATGTTCTGTATACTGCATACTGCGTTCCTCAGTAGTATGTAGCAGGCGGTTTAGAATACATCCATACGTTTTGGTCAAGCCCCCAGGAAGAGCGTCGGTCGTTGATGCCAACTTTCATAGTGACCAAACGGCAGTACTACAACTTCCCTGTCCGTCACATGATGCCATTGGGTCCAAAAATACTTTTCCCCATAGACTTACATTGAGAAAGAGACGTCAGTAACTCAGCGGATAATTTTTTTTGAGGTAAATAAACTCCCCAGTACGAACACTCTAATAGTCCTTATTTAAATCATTAACTTTTAAAAGTTGTAAAACGCACTAATAGCTGAATCCACAGTTATTTCCCTTCCTCCGTTCATGTGAATGAGACCCACACCGAGGCTTGAGCGCAAGCCGTGACGATGGCGTGACGTTGGGACCCTGTGACTGAGCCATGTGACTGCATCTGTTCCATGTGCCCAAGATCCGGGTACTTTTCCATGTGGAAGTCGAGCCATTTAGGCTTCACGCGCCACTGAGCAACTTTCACAGGAATGAAAGAGGCCCCGCCTCCAACGTTGTAGTTCTCTTAATACGCCCAAGGTTGCTGAGGCGCTGTCCATGGCGCTGAAAGATGCACTCGGTAGATGTGCTATGTGCTAAAAAAATAATTGTCCCCCATCCTGATAAACGCCTGTTGTGTGTGCATAAGCACATACATGTGCGCGTGCATGAATGTGTGGTACACAAATATGGTCACCCTACTTTATGTTTTAGAACAGGTGGAAGTGTCAGGGACAACATTTCATTAAAAAAAGAGAAAACAGGCATGCGAGGATATGTTAAAGGTGCAATGATGTAACGTAAGGTGAGAAAGAACCAGAAGACTTGGGAGACAACCTGACCTGAGATGTCTGAGAGGGATAATGGTGGTTCTGAATGGAAAGGTAAACTGGAGGTTAAAACGGGTAAAAGAGAGCAGAGGAAACCAAAGAAGGGAAGAGAGACGTGAGGGCCAGAACAGACAACAGCAACATACTGTTTGAGTTTACTTCTATTGGGAAAGAAAGAAAGCAGTTCACACATCAACACACACACACTATACATGTCTGATGTTGAGTAGTGTTTTTGTTTGTTGGGTCACACTGACTGAGTGCTGCAGGTGTTATTTACCCATGCCTGTATGGCCTAGCACTACACCATGGAAAAAGCACTGATGGGCTGGTTTCAAAGAGCCTTACCTGCTCTTTCAGCATCAAAAAGTGCACTTAGGAGCCTCTGTAATTTCCCATCTCTTACCTCAGCTCAGGTTGGGTTATATTATGATGAGCAATAATCTCTCTCTCTCTCTCTCTCTCCAGCCGCCAGTCTTTCATCCTCACCCCTCCTCTCCTCCCCCATCAGTCTATGTCTGTCTGTCCTTGCTGTTTCACATGCTACACTGAAGCTTTGTTGCATTAATAACAAGCCTTGACTTTTACAAAAAAAAAAAATATTACAATTTCACTCAGTATGCTCCTGGTGATGATTCGGCCGTAATCATAACTTTATGCAAAAATGCATTAGTTTAAGATGTAAATGCGCCGCAGACGTATCGAAGATGTAATCATTCAAAGCGCCTCTGTAGGTGGTCAGAGACGCATGGGGGCACATTAAAAATAAGGTGCAAACGCAGCGTGCCGCCAATCAACATACGGACATGGTTACATACGGTAGAAAATCATTTGCATGTGGATCTAATCAAGGTCATGCGTGACAGGCAGCTCAGATACAAGCAGGCCAGAATTCACTTATTATTTTTCAGTCAGATGTGAAGACTTTCCACTTACTAAAACCTTTTATAAATGGCTTCATTAATGGTTAAGAAGTAATTTTACTAATGTTTTACAGATATATGTATCCGTTGCCTGGATATTATAAATACTGAGGTTAAGGTAGTCCAAGGTAACTCTACCTTCCTTAGAACATTTTGACTGCACACCAAAAAGAAAGTCTGTAAAATAGTCCAAATATTTGGATTCTCACATTTTGCTCAGTTACCTGTTCATTTATATCTTCATGTTGGGGAAGTTTCCCAACATGTTGGTCTAAGCGTTTCAAAATCACTACCCGGAATAGAAATAATGGGGGAAATAAACACAAGAGTGAAAATAATTCAGATCAGACTTAGAAAATGGATCACCAGAAAAAAAAAAAATCTTGCTTGCCTTTCAGGGCTTCTGTATGTTTATCCTCCTCCAGCACTTTCTTTGTTTTTCAAGCTAAGGGACAAGGGACTGTTTGACCACTACACTACATTGGTAAAAGATTATAAAAACCCTTTATTAATGACTTATTCATATTTATGCAGGTAACTGCGATCTGATCCAAAGAGTGATTTAGCACACTTTACAACTTTACTGTTTTGGTTCTCACCATCGTTGTTGTTGTAACAACATTATTAAACGGTTTGAAGCTTGTTCAGCTGCTAATATTACCACATATCCTTCCATATGGGATAGAATGTGTAAATAGGCAACTGCTTGCTAACACGTTCACCATACCAACTTTATCATGTGATTTCACAATTCACAGCTTGATCAGCAGCCCTTAAGTTGACAAAAAAAGAGAGAAAAAGATGTAAAATCAAATACAGCATTTGAACATTTGCAGCTGCAGAAATGACGGTTTATGTGAAAGTGAGATCTATTTACCTTCATTCGTGACATACTGACATTTATAACTGTTAAGGAACTAGCTAAAAAGACAAAGCAAGTGCACAAAGGAAGCATAAAAACCAGCCAAAGGTATTTTTAAACAAAAGTCCATTCTTATTAAAGCTTGTAACTTATGAAACATTAGTAAATGATTTCTAAATGGCTATTAAAGCCATCAAAACTTGTAAACCTTCCATAATGGGTGCCATATTACAAAGTGGTATGCAAGGAGATCACCAGAAAAAGTGAAATTGAAAACCCAATTTTAGCGTGTATATGAGACATAAATCAATTGAGTCCAAAACCCCAAAGATAAAGACAATTATTAAAGACATTTATGAATAAATTCCCACCATCCTTTTGTGTTTGTATAATCTTATAATTTTTCTGTACTGAGAGACCACTCACCCAATCCCAAATTCTAAAGAAGATAAAAAAAAAAAAAAAATTATATAAATAAAAAAAAGTAGTTTTCTTTGTTTATTCCATTTCGGACTTGGTCGAGGACGCATGAAAATGGCAATATTTAAAGGCAGTAAACAACAACAGCAAATTTCAGACACACTAATTGCTTAATTGCTGAGAGTATTTTATCCACCATATTAACATAAGCAATTCCTTGGAAGGATAGTGCTAGCATAGCAGAAAATTGGCCTGGGGGGCTTATGGGAATTAGAAAGGCAGATTGCATGACGTGGTGGAGGGAGAAGTCTAAGCTAGCGGAACCGACATTTGAAGCTTTTTTTCCCCCTAATTATGATCCTTCTGTGCATTTTTTTTAAAGTCTGCTCTCTTTCCCTCGAAACTCTTTCAAAGCTCATTTCATTCACTTGGAAGGGATTTGTCATGTGGAAAATAAGCTTCGATGTTTGATTTTATTCATTTATTATATTTTTTTGTGCACTGATGAAGAGACATCCTTTTCAGATGACATGACATTAAGGTTCTCTCTTGATTAAAGTTGAGCACACGGACAGAATCGTCACAGGATCCTTAATTGTTTGATTTTAATGTTTATCAAGGACAAAGATGTGTAACCATATTTTGCATTCTAAGCTTCATTTTCATCGTTTAAAATTTGCCTGACTATGGCTATATACAATGATTCTTGTGCTTTCCAGACATTCCTCAATCTCTGCTGTTTACTTTTGGCATTTATTTCTCACAGTTGTTATTCTTCCTTCATTTCCCTCCAAACATTGCCCACCCATCCGGCGTGAAACAAAGAGTGAAACCTCCTGAACGAGATCCCCCACCATGTAATCTCGCCAAACAAATGACGAACACCCGCTGCTTTAGCGAAACGCCGGCCGCAAACGGCTCCCGCTGTCCGTGATGGCAGCTTGTGTGCGCGACTAAATGCACCACGCTGATGCCAGCCAAACCATGGCGAGATGCTCCACTTTCATTTCCATTTACCCCTGCGCTGTCTGCTGACTCCGGAGATGCTTGTATTAATGGGAAATAGAAAGTAATGAAACGCTGAAGCAAGAAATAAAAACTCTCCCTTCTTCTCTCCCTCCCTCTCTTGCTCGCTTCTCTATCTTTCCATACCTGCTGCGAACATGCACATTATAACACCGTCCTGCAAAAAGCTCGGCCCTTGTCCATTCTGGCTCATTACAATGATAAAGGTGTGTGAAAAAAGCCCTGATCTTTCATTCTCTGGGCTCTGTCCCCGTCAGCACTTTCCCCGAGACATTGTTGGGGGGAAATCTGCCGACATTTCCTTCGCATTTTCTCTCTCGTCTAATAGAAGTTGACCTCTGTCGCCTCATCTTCATGGTAGTCAAAGGCCACAATAAGAGCAGTTGTATTACAAGTGATGTAAGTCTGACGCCAGACTTAAATCTGCCTGCTGAAGCTACAACTACTGCCTCTTCACGGTCTCGCTTCTCAACACTTATTTCTCTCCCTCCGCCAAACCCATTCTTCTTTCTTTCCTTTTCCTCACTTATCCATCTTCACCTTTCCCCCCTCATCACTTTCTGCTGTTTGGTGACTATATGGAACAATCAATTGGCTTTAAAAAGGATATTCCATAACACAAATCTGTCTCTAAAGAATGATGTAGCTACATTTCTGAGTATAAAATATGTACGCTGGGAGCAGGGTTTGCCATATCTGAGTGCTGCCGGTGCTGCAGATCATACAGTATGTGTGCAACTTGATGGCTTTTTAAATTGAATGTTAGCAACATTTTTGCTCTATTGTATAGAGAAATATTTTATTAAAGAACATCATAAGTGTAAAGCTCTCTCTAGAGTGCATTAGCAAAAGCAGAGGATGGCTGATAATAGGTAATTATTACCACAGGAGCCCAGGAATTCTATCCTTTCCTGAAAGAGAATGTGGGTAATTTCACCTACTAAAAATTCCAGCTGAAATGACTGCCTCTATTTTGCACTTACCAATTTACACACCTGGCATCTGTATTACAAGAGCTAGTGGCATATAGCATTACATCAGTGTTTTCCGGTCTTCCACATCCGTCAAAGAACGTATATTGCTAATAAGTGAAAGTCAATTGTTCGTTCCATTGTAACATCAGCGCCCAGAAGCAGAGCTACACTTCCGCCATTTTGGACTGAAAGCGACTACCGGACACCAGTAAAACGTCCGCCTACGAAGTGCCCTACAAAATAAAACAATCATTTCTATTCAATTGTCAGAATTTTAATGTCTCTACCAAAATGTCCTATGTTGAACAATAAAAATATTATAAATATACATACCATTATAACTATTTACTTACTTACTTATTCATTAATTAATTAAACTTTTTGCTTCCCAGAGGAGCATGTGCAAGTGAGCGATAGACGTATATGGAAGAAATCCAGTACACAGATTTTAAGAGCAATCTCAAACTTTTTCATGTCAAGGATCCAAAATCGATGAACAGACCACAGACCATGGATGTAGAAGAGGTTGTGTCCTGTGTTTTTGTCCTGCGTGTTAGTAAATAACCTACAACTACATTAAATTCTGTTTATGTCATGTTACTAGCACTACTAGCTACTGGCCGATAGACGGCTGTTTGGGAACAGAGACGTTAATAAATCCACCACGGTACAGGCTTACAGCATACAGCCCATGGGTGTATTATAAGATAATACAAGTGATGAATTACATCCAATATATCCATTATTACAGCTGCATACAGCTAGCAGGAAGCTGGCAGAACCGGATATGTCATATGAGCGTGCAGGGCGGTGCAGTCCCGTGGGTCTGATGCACGTTCATTATGTCGAGGAAAATAACTCTGGATTCAGCTGTTAGTTCATTTTACAACTTTTAGGACATAACAATTTAAATGAGGGATA
>CAKAOI010046274.1:0-104914 GCA_916701655.1 Sebastiscus albofasciatus
CAATGTTTTGTTTTTAAATAAAAAAATAGGGCTGTCAAAGTTAACGCAATAAGGTTATATGTCATACTAGCTTGTCGGGAAGGAGGCTAAATAACGCTCCAAACTTACGCCAAATTTTGGTGAGGAAAAACTGAAATGGCCATTTTCAAAGGGGTCCCTTGACCTCTGACCTCAAGATATGTGAATGAAAATGGGTTCTATGGGTACCCACGAGTCTCCCCTTTACAGACATGCCCACTTTATGATAATCACATGCAGTTTGGGGTAAGTCATAGTCAAGTCAGCACACTGACACACTGACAGCTGTTGTTGCCTGTTGGGCTGCAGTTTACCATGTTATGATTTGAGCATATTTCTTATGCTAAATGCAGTACCTGTGAGGGTTTCTGGACAATATTTGTCATTGTTTAGTGTAAATATATGAATATGTTTGCATAAAGCAATCATGTTGATAAGAGTATTAAATACAAATCTCCCTTTAAGGTACATTTTGAACAGATAAAAAATATGCGTTTAATTTGCAATTAATTGCGATTAAATATTTTAATCGATTGACAGCCCTACAAAAAATATGACCATTGTTTTCGACAGCAGTGCAATTAGAGCTGAAACAATTACCTACAAGTATTTTGATAATCAAATCATTATTTTAGTTATTTTTAAAGCAAAAATGTCAAACTTTCCCAAGGTTCATCTTTTCTTTGTATCATGGGATACAAAGAACTAAATATCTTTAAGTTTTGGGGATTTGTTCGGATAAAACAAGAAATTTGATGACATCACTTTTGGAAATCATGATGTGAATTTTATGAATCAAATGATTAATTGATTGATCAAGAAAATAATGGGCAGAACAATAACAATAATTGTTTTAGTTGCAGCACTTATTCCAATGACTTACACTTCAGCATGCATGAAGCAAATCAATGCTACCAAGGATTTATTCATATCATAAGATCTGTTTTTCTCTATCCAGCCTATAAATAAAGATAGAAAGCTTTTACATAATGAAGTGATTCTATATGTTTGTAAGTGGATTAAAAGAGACAGAGCAGTGGAGACAATAACACTGTGACTGACTGGAGATTACAGGCTTGCTTGTTGGTGATGTCTACCTTGCTTTGGTTTCTTGTTCTTTGATCCGTTAGGCTTGGCCCAGCAAGCACAGGACAGGAGGAGCGCTGCGGGTGAAGCAGAGGGAGTTTCACATCATAGCAGACAAAGTAACATAATCATCGGTGTGTTTACTGTACACACAAGACCTCTATGACAGAGGATGCTGCTGTTTGATGGTGAGAATGTGCAGCAAAAGAGTATCTTTAGTGGAGGATGATATATGTAAAGCCAGCGTATACGCCTGCAGAGAGACAGGCGAGTTGCTCACCGAAGCAGATGGCAGTGAGCGATGCTCTGATCATGATGGGTGGTTTGCTGGTTCAGCAGGTCAGCCAGGTGTCCTCGTCTAACCTCCCAACCCTAGAGGGAAGACAAGCAGCAGAGTTTCACTGTCATCCTCTGAAAACCCATTTCCCGCATAACTTTGGAAACTTTTCTCAACATTTGTGAGTGTTGTAGTGTCAACTGGAAACAAGACAGAGTCAACTTGTGCCACTGATTTACACTTTCCAGAGATTTTTGGATAAATAGCAGACAGACTGTGGACTCAGAGCAGACTCACCTAATGTGGCCAATTTAACACTTTGAAAAACATTTATTGTAACTCACACCTTCTTCTAAGATCAGTCAGATCAAACACAGATTGTATTTCAGCATAGCTCATTGTTTCTTGTTCCAATTATTGGGTTACAAAAGGCTGAAAGTATTTGCAAATCAGAAGCTCCACAGCGAACATCTGGGCTGAGACAAAACAACATGTTAAGAGCCCTCCCTCTATCTATGGAGTCAGACTCAATTAGAGAGCACACACAGACACAATTTAATGTGTAAGGAATGGGGAACTGTGTTCAATCACATGGCGTCTTTGTTTGACATGAAAAACCACATCAAGCTGGATCCCAGTTTGAAATACTGTCTGTTTACAGTAGACAAAGAACATTTCTCTCTGTCTGTCATTCTGATTCAAAAGCTATATATCAAAGTGGAATTCTGTGTTGACAAGAAGAGAAGTGGGTCAAGACGTCATTCCTGGTCTGTTGTAGTAATGATAGCGCTACGACAGCAGAGTCTGAAAGAAGACAGACGGCCAGAGAAAGTCGGACACCGGCGGGAAGATGAAGAGCTATCCGCTGCTCCGCACCGAGGCGGTGGGATGGAGCTCTTTACCGGGGAGGTGATGACTGAGGCCTCCCTGTTAACAGAGGAATGCTGCTGTACCTCCCACGAGGGCGGCGTCACGTCTGTCACTGCCGCCACACGCCAGCAGGTTCAATCTGATCAAGTGGGAACATGTGATCATACAGCGACCTCAGAGGCGGGGTCAGATGTGCTGTCTTTTCAGATCTGTGACTAGGAGATCGCCGATTGGATCCCAGGAGGATAAATCTGGGTGGGGAGAGTCCCTACCTTAATACAACTACTGAGGTGCCCTTGAACAAGGCCTTTAACCTCCAACTGCTTCAGTGAGTTGTCAGGTATGAATGTGTGTAAGTATGAATAGGGTTTTATAAAAGAAATGGCAATAAGTAATAGGCTTTTTGGACTGCCATTCTGAAGCTTTGAGTTCGGCATTTTGGCTGTCGCCATGTTGTTTTCTTTTGCAACCAGAAGTGACACGAACTGAATGCTGAATAAGACATTTTTAGGCAACCAAAAAGTTTATAATTAACTTGATCATCATGAACTGAAAACACACTGTGAAAGTGTTAAAGTTCTAAGATGAAAACACGGACAACTCCCAGACCGGACGCCGCCGTGGTAGCAACCTGTCAATCACAAGGTAGCCTCACCCTAAAGCATCCCCTGCCTTATGGTCTATTTGACTCTAAATGGGACCATAATTTATTAAATGAACATCATGCTGTATTGAAGAAGACTTGAAACTAATGATTGAGACCATAAACTCATGTTTACAATGTTTACTGAAGTAATAAATCAAGTGAGAAGTAGGCTCATTTTCTCATAAACTTCTATACAATCAGACTTCTTTTTGCAACCAGAGGAGTCGCCCCCTGCTGGCTGTTAGAAGGAATGCAAGTTTAATGCGCTTCCACATTGGCTTCACTTGCCAAACTTGGAGGGAGCCCACTGGCATTGACCTTGAATAGTTAAGATCAGGATAGGTCATTGGGTAGTTTTTGCAATTTGCGGGTTACCTTCTAGACATGACCGTCTGAAGGTAACAAAATTGGCCAACCAGCTCCATTAAAGCTCACTAATTTACACTTTATATTTTCTTTGTTTAATTCATACACAAACCGAAGTGTAAAACAGCATGTTGTGGTTTTAATGGAGGTTATGTCCAGGACTATCACTTCACCGGATGCAGTGACTTACTGCAGTGCAGTCTCTGCAGGTTGCCTGGCAACCTCACGGTGACCACACCCAGGAATCCACTGTACCGAGCCAAGAAATGGTCCGGCACATAACCCCCCATAAAACCACAACCTGTTGTTTTTACACTTTGGTGATTGTACGGATTAAAAAACTTTTTCCGCCCCTCTTTAAAAGGCGCTTGGGGGTGGATTTTTTTCGCCTCGTTTTCACAAAGCGCTGTGTACGTATGCGAGTTAACCGGAAGTTAATTTATTCCTATGGGAACCTCCATAATCTCAGAAGTGTTTGTTTTTTTGGTCTGTAATTTGCCTTAAATACGCTGAAAACTTTTTACTTTTGCGGTGGATTACAGACAGACTGTATACACTATGTGCCACTATGTGGAATTAGCGAATTAATAACTGGTTGATTAATGTAATACAGCTCTATCTATAATTTGTTTTTAAGTTTGACAGCATATTTAGCAGTTTTGTGAACTATTTTGTGAAAAGACGTGTGAACCACTATGCATGCACTCTGGCATGCATACACAGCTAGCATGCTACCAGTGTTAGCTAAAGATGCTGTCGAACTTTTCCCTTAGAACATTTTTTTATAAATGTGACTCGTCTAGAATGGACAGTGAAGAACAGACAGTAACACATAGATATAGAAACACTGTTTAATACCTATGCAGTAACTTCTGTCCCATATCTGCGGTGGTGTTTCTATCCATCCATAACGAGATGCACTTTCATGTGTTGAACCATTTCCATGCACAGTTCTCTATTGCAGCTTTTACATAAAGTATGCATGAGGTGCATGTTGTGTACTGAAGTGCATGATATCCCGTCTAATGATGGTATTTTATAGAGTGAATAAACACCACAAACATGACATATCATGTTAAGGTATAAATGAATACAGCTCCAGTTGGCAGTGATAGGACTTTCCCTAATGCAACTCTACATTTTTATCTGACATTCATGAGCACTGACATGATTTTTCCACAGTGTTGTGCTTTGACAGGCAGATGGATCTCTGCTACACATTCAGGACTACAATTTGTCCTCGCGGGGGAAGAAATCTGAGTCAGGGAACAAGCCGGGACAGATATGTACATCTACAGTACAGGAGACCGACCTGCAGCACATGAGAGGTGAGTAAGCACGCTTCACCGGATAATGGAAACTACAAAACTGATCTGTCATACACCTGCGAGGAAATCTAAGCCGTGAAGTTCCCCCGATGTAGAGCAACTTTTAAGCGCACAAAAGAAGCCTTCGCTCAGTGTTCCTCTGTAGAGTCCTTTAAGAGAGGCATGACATCATTGTTGGACAAAATGAAATGTGCTTAAAAATGACAATAATTTCAGACCTCTTAATTTGTGTTCTCAGTGTGAGCCTCTAAATGCCTCCTTCTCCAAGCAGTGAAACGTGGGGCAAATGATATCCTTTGACAAACACTGTAGGGAGTTTCCTGTACAGTAGATAATAGATCCTGAGGGGACTTGCAGAGACACACACACACACACATTCAACTAAAGGATCAAAAATAAACAAAACAGAGACCAAAGATCTGGGATAACTTATCACACGCTTAGATAGCTTTGGAGACGGACGGCCACTGTGTGTGAGGGCTTTCAGGCTTTCAGGCTCACCACTTACCACCACCATAAATCATAAACAGGGTGGATTACTGTGTAGGTGTTCTGTGCATACACCTGTGTTCAACTTCAGATAAGGCATGAGTTGTACCTACAGCACAGTTTCACCCGGCCTCTGCAGTGCCAGCATGCTTTATTTCTCACTAAACTGAGCATCTCCTGCATCTCATTTCTGCTGGGTGGGGGACACAAATGAAACAAACTCTCAAGAAACTGTGCAAAAAAAATGAGCAAAGGGGATTTTCACAGCCACTGCAAAAGATGAAAGAGGCCTCAGTCACTTTCAAACCCAGCAGCTCAGACAGGTCACATAGTTTGAGGAATTAAAGCGCAATTCAATTCAGAGGAACAGTCTCACTACAATGTGGATTATATGCACAAAACAACCTTAACTAAGATTACAAGGCCAAGCAGTTTTGTGCAAAGACTACTGGTCTGCTGTTGCAGTGAGTGAAATGAACATTTTCAGCTCCTGTAAGGCACATTTATGATGATTTTTGATGCATAAGCGCCAGAAATCTGATAACGCAGGATGAAAAATCACACCTGGTAAGAGTGTTACAGGTATATGGTGGCTATAATGCAAACAGGATGCACAGTGGCTGTCTGTATGTATTTCAAAGGCCAGCACACAATGGGTTTTGGAAAGACCACACACACCTGTGGCTGATGCACCACAGTCTTTTGTTGATAAGCACTGATAATGCACTAAAAATGTCATTATTTCCAGCTTTTCCATCAGTAATGGTGAACTGTAGGGCCATGCAGCTTCATGCTAAACCACAAGGACTGTATTTTAATCTTCCTCCATCTCAGCAGCACCCACATTCCTTGTCTGGGGTGGCCACTCAGTGTAAATGCGACAATGGGTGAGCACCAAAAGGGGACTGGGGCTTATTTGAATATCATGATTCATGCCCCTGTAGAACTTCACAGTGTTCCTGAGTGATGGCGTGTCTGCAGTGAGACAGTATTTACACACCCCCAGTGCCAGGGAGTGTTAAATCCCGGCATTCACAGGTGTCAAAAATGTACTGTAAGCATGTTAGATGTGCCAAGTGCTGTAGCAACAAGCCAAGTAAAGAACCATAGGAGAGATCAGACACACAGGAAAGCCAACATGTCTCTACAAGGTCATTTCTGTAGTATTTTGAGCTGCGGCTAGGACAGTATTTGTTTATCAAGCACAGAACAGGCTGAATTACTTTAATTCTTGGCACCAGCTTGAGTGCAAGCCAGAGCCTGCAGTCTGCTGCTGGACATATTGTATAGAGAGACCACCTGTGCTTGATCAGGCTCCACAAAAAAATGCTAGAAAGAAAACACAGAAATGTCAAACATAATGTGCAAGAAATAAAAAGCTGAAGAATTCACTTCTGATTGACTGGCAAAAAGAGTCATTTCAAAATAAAGGTGGATAGAAATATAAATAAATAAAAAGCTGGAACATTTCCCACAGATCATTTTTTATAATCAGCATTGAGAGGCTCGAGGCTATACTGTATGAATGATCATGACATGGCTGAATTCATTCAGCTAAAAAAACTCCATTTAGGAAAGAGGAAAGGGGTGTTTACTAGAAAAAGGAAACATTAAGACAAATAAACAGTCAGTAAAACAAACACTGCAGCTTATTTGGGCAGCCTGTCAAATCTCACAAGCTTAAATGAACTAGTCATAAATTGCAATACAGACAAAGTTAATAAAAAGTAAAAACCTCGTTGGTTAAAATTCATTACAGACCTGATTATCAAAAGTGCTTGGACGCGTTGGACATCAATTATGCGCAATTACGCACCATTTAAATATAACGTGGATAACTCATTCACGCCACGCAGCAGCAAAAATGCCCAGTTCAGATGTGGAGCTGCTTCAAAATCCGTAAAGCAATGAAGGTAAACTTACCTGAGAAGGTAAAATAGTCCTCCAGGCGTCAAAATAAAGTAATTCCCTGCGCAGTTTCCAAACGAATCCTTACTCTTTCATTGCAAGCGAGTGTGCAAGTGTGCAAGACGCTGAACTGTTCCACCTGGACTTCTACTCCTGCATGACCGGAGCGCTCATTAGAAGTGGAGAAACGAGACGGGGCCAGAGTTCCCCCTCTTTGCCCGTCCCACTTCAGGCACCCAGCTCTTCACCCAGGCAGAAGAAGATCAGTATAACCCTGGAGCCATCAGGGGAGGATGCACAGACCTGGCACCCTGCAGCAGCACAGCAGTGTGCAAGCATCCTTTTGTTTCTTTGACATGTTTTTAGAGCAGAAGAAGCCAACACACATATATTCATAGTTTTAGCATGCCCAAGGAATGGATTTGCTTTATATTGGCACGAGGGTAACTTTGGTATTTTTCAACCTGGACACTATTTTCCCATGTTTTTGTGTTTAAAGGGACTGTTTGTAAGAATCAGAAATGCTTGTTAACAGCGACACCTGTGGCCGTTAAGTCAACGAAAGTCAGCGTCGGGCTCGCGCTTGCTCGCTCTAAATAGACATGAACGAGCATCGCTCAAAACAGTGAGGCGACACACATCAGCTAAAACCACAATATCACTCTATATTTCAGCTGCTTGGCAGTAATGTTAGCTGACCAGACCAAGGTCTCTCCATGAATCACTGCTGATCCTAGTGTTGGCTTTTCCTGCTTCAGCCTCCGGGGCTGGAGCAGGAAGAGAAACGTTATCGTCTCCGACCGCGGCCGCAGGGAGACACTGGCACCCGATCAGAGACGATAATGTTTCTCGCTGCGGAGCCCCGTCACTTCACAAGACACGGAAAGCCTCTGTTGGTCTGGAGGAGCTGCAGCAGTTATTTCTGCACAAACGTCCACTGTACATTCACTACATATTCTCAGAGCTAAATTAACTCTTCTGCAGTGTGTAGTGAGCGCACATGCACGTGTAGAGGTGGAGCGAGACAGCGAGAACGCGCACGGTGTGTGAGCAAAGGTAAGCAGGCAGCGGAGCAGAGACTCCGGCCACACGCGAGCACGCATATGCGAGCGCGCATGGGATCCCGACACGGTAGATTTATACGTGTAAAAAGTTACAAACAGTCCCTTTAACTGACAACAATTTCTGAAATTGTTCCAGTATTGAGCCAGAATCCTAATCCTATCAGGGCAGGTTGGCACCGTCAATGTACGTTCACAAAAAGTGCTTGTTTTGCCATCACAGCTTCAGATTGTTATCATAAGTGTCTGACATTATGAAAAGAGTCTCACTCAAGGAGAAGTATCCTCTGAAATCTCGCAATGTGCCATGTTACCGGAAGACGGTGGAAATTTAAGTGGTAGGCTCAAGCCAGGCAGAGTTTGATACCGAAGGACAGAAAGCATTTTATCTAAAAGATTTTGTCATGGCCGACTATTTGGACGATTTCGACAATGTGGATGAGGTCTTTGAATTTAATGGTCGCCTGTATTTATTTGAACCAGAGTATACAGATGAAGAGCTCCCGTGAACGAGCTGCTGCACGTCAGACTGATGGTGTTCCTGTGGGTGCTGCGACCTTATCGATGCCAACAGAGGAAGGATGTTGTAAAGAGTTGGACCTGTTACTGCCCGATATTCAGATTTCAAAACGAGACTTCTCCTTAAGCGGTGGGACTTGGACACAATAACAAACAGAGCGGATCAAGCGAAAGGTAAAAAAAACGTTTTATTTTTCTGTATGGTCCTTTCCATAATGCTGTCAGACACTTATACTAACAATCTGAGGCTGTCAGTGGCAAAAACAAGCACTTTTAGTGAACGTTACATTGACGCCCACATTATTGCTCTTTTTGTCCTCACAATCGTTTTGTGGCTGCCGGTTACAGCAGATGGTTTAAAATATGGACATAGTGGGTGACAACAAAGCCTAACCCACGACTAATCCAAAAATGGGCAAAGAGGTGGATTGTCGGTGGAGCCGAGGAGGTCTGGAGCATGCAGCAGAGCAAACAGCAGTTCGCGACGAATACGGCCACACCCTCAATTATGCCGAACTTTAAGCCTTACTATAATTTAAACGGGTGAGTTGACTCCCTTTTGGAGCCAGCCTCAAGTGGCCATTCAAAGAACTGCAGCTTTTGGCACTTCCACTTCTCAGCACCGGAGGTTGCCGCTTGGTTATCCCTCAGTACTGGACCAATTTCAAAAAATGTTGTCCCCATTAGTCCCTTAAACACGAAAACATGGGAAAATAGTGCTGAGGTAGAAAAATACCGAAGTTACCCTTTAAGCTGCATATTTTCTGTTATGCATCGGAGGGAAACCGAACAATGGTTCTGGTCATCTGTTCTGCAACTCACCCATCCCATCATCTGACTGAGAAATAAACCAACTGAGAGCAGTGTGTTAAACTCTCACCTGAGTAATCACTCCTCCTCCACCAAGTAAACCAATCAACACCTGTTTGAGAAACAGACACTTCAAGTGACATCCACTGTCACTTTGGGGTCTGTGGCTTTTGTCTGCTGGTGTGGTCTACAGAACAAACACAGTCCTGTGTCAACCTCAACTACTGTAGAGCCTGTTGGTTTATGCAGATTGGCACACAAGCTGCTGCTATTATGCACTATACGGATGGTTATGCTGACGCTGATTGCCATTTTGATTTAAAGGTCTTAAGGGCTGCTGTAAAAGAGCTCATTGTGCGTGTGATTATGGTATTTGCAGAAACCACCTCGGGAACTTTTTTTTTTAAGATTAAACCTTCATGGCTCACGTAGATAATTGCCCATTGATGTTGCTAGAAAAAAAAGATCAGGTGCTTTTTCAGGGTGACTCATTTCTCTTTCAGCAGTGCCTCTAGTTAGAAAGTCAGAAAGCTTGTCGTCAGAAAAAAAGTTGTACAGATTCACCACACCCATGCCGTGGAACAGTGGGAGAGTTTTCTGTAGAAATAGAGCCACCCACCCTGCATCACCTGACATGATGCTTCAGAGAATGGAGACGTAATATGACACATTTCTATAGAGAGGCGAAGTCCCAACCCTTCCGGTGGACGACCCCATAGGACCTTATTTTGGAAAAAATATTTACGGCAGTCAACGGAGAGAGATACATTTTTTTTTTATCCTGTTTGAATTGAAAACATTTGTCAATTTAAAAGTTAATTTTGCAAGTCAAGAAAGTCACAGTTTATCGTAGTATCATTAACTTTTGTGTGAAACCGCTCAGTGAACTACATCTTTCGTCTCGCACGATGTACGTCACCAACTCTAGCTAGCTAGCTAACGTAGCTATATTCCACGTACAAATGGAACGTTATCTTACCTGATGTGTTTTATCCAGCGACTCCTGGTCTTTTTATCAGCTGGGAAGCGAAAGAACGAGCGATACCCGTTGCTGGTGTGAGTACATCCCAGTACGAAACACACCGGCATCGTAGCTTCAGAGAGAGAGAGAGAAGTCACTGCGCGACTTTTGGGTGTGTAGTCTCTCTAATTATGTATTTTCACAGTCTGATACTTTAACAGTTTTACAACAAACTGTCTTGACTTGCAAAATTATGTTTTAAATTGACAGTGTGATTCATGGCGCAATTCAAACGGGATCCCAAAAAATATCGGTCTCTCTTCGTTGACTATCGTACATATTTTTTCCGAAAAAGGTCCCATGGTCGTTCACCAGAAGGGGCAGGACTTCGCCTCTCTATAGACGTGGTTGTACTTGACAAAGTGTAGTGTGGCATCTATCAGGGGGTGGTGGATATATGGGAGAACTGATGGCATGGGTGCCCTCAGGGGCAGCGGGGAGATTGGCACAATTTGGTGCAATCACATGCTTCAGTTGAGCCGAGGACAGCTCAGTGTTTTCAGATGTTATCGGGCATCTGCCTCATTACGTCACCGACTGCACATCTCATCAGCTGGAGATAGAGAGTGGAGCAGGATTGAGTCCTAAAATCCAGAAATAGGTTAGCATTTTAGGACTTCCGGTTCCCTCCTCTGGAAGTCAATGGGTTTTTTTAATGGGTTTTTAGTTAGATGCCGGAAACAAGAGATTTTAACGTTTTGTTCTACGATTTAAAATACATCAGTAAACATCTTACTCGTTAATTTTTAAGCTGTTACCAATTTGGATTTGCTAAAAAAAAGCTGTTGTAGGAGTTGGAAGTAAAAAGTCTTGCTTCAACAAGTGTAAGATTCAGAAAATAATTTATTAACATTGGTTACATACAGTTTATTAACACGGGTAAGACCAAAAAATATAAAAATACTCTTTATCTCCCCTTGTAATTCAAGCATTGGTTGAAATGTCTTCAGAGCCTGTCACACCAGTACTCTGATGTTTCAATGTGCGAGGGCAGGTCACTGTTACAAAAGACCTCCTGTGGGTCAGATGGAGGAGTCTGAGGAGGGCTGTTGACCCCCGAGTCGCTGTCAGGACTGGATGTGGCATATTTCGCCTCCAGCTTCTGGACAGGAAGTAATGCAGGTGGGGGTGAGGCCTCAGCCTTGGGTTTGATGTTTTTAAAGTGCTGCAGACGCACCACCTCCCTGCGCTCTCGTGTGCACGGCAGCAGCACAGAGACGTCCTTGCGAAACTTGGAGCTCATGCCGAAGTAGATGAGCGGATTATAGAAGCTGGCAGACTTGGCAAAGAGACGGGTGATGATGCTGGTTGTGCTTGGCACATGGAAGCCCCAGGCTGACCACATAGACACCACTGCATATGGGGACCAGGCCATGATGAAAGCGGTGCATATTACAATGGAAATCTAGAGCGGGAACATGAGGAAACTATTGTCAGAATAACGTGAGAGGGGGTTTTATTACAGACAGCGTATTTTTAAGTCTCATTTTATTTTTCCAATCAAGTCTCTCCAATAAAAAACTCAGAAATAACTTGATTTTTTCTTACCCTCGTGACATCTCTCTCCACCTTCCTTTGGCGGGTGGTGAGGAAACCATCAGCTGACATAGCGTTAGTGCTCTTCACTGTGTTGATGATGGAGACGTAGGAGAAGAGCATGATCATCACAGGGATGAAAAAGCAGAAGATTAGGATGGAGATGATGTAGGACTTGTGGATGGTGGAGTAATTGGCTTTGGACCAGTCCACCTCACAGGTGCCATAACCTCGATCTAAAGAGCAGAAGACACAGAGGTCAGAGGTCAGATCGAGGCTTTTATAATCATGTTGTGTACTCCTTTTTTCTGCTCTAGTGTGTGAGAACAGACCTGTGTAGCTGCCCCAGCCCAGCAGTGGAGCAACGGACCAAAACATCGCTCCGGTCCAGATGCAGATGAGCGATACGGCGATGGTGTTAATGCCGATACAGTAAGCTGCAGAAACACACAACAAGGAACATGATTACAGCATAATTTCCCCAAGTTATGGAACAGATTGTGTGATTGTTTGCAGTTGGAAAATGTTAAATGTTATGACTTTGGCAAACATAGGGTCGGAAAAGTGAGATGCAGCATTCTTGACTTGTTATGAATGTCAAGATTGTGACATTTTTGTTGAACAATGGGGTCTTTTCTCATATTAACGGCCTTTGCAAACATCTGCGACTGAAAAGAACCTCTGTTGACAAAGCACACATAGCTTTGTGTTCAGGGGAAGAAAGTAAATCAATTTCTGAGCAGCACTCACTTATCTTATGTCAATACACCACACGAGAAATGCAGTACAGCTTGTGAGAGAGGGTTGGCAACGTACAGTGTCTTTGTTGCTATTGGTTACTCAGCTTTGTTCGGCTGAATTACCTTATATTGTTGCTCGGATACCTGCAAGTTTATCTGATCTAAATTCTTGTCATTTAGACCAAAAATCATGTTGCATTTTTTCTGATTTACATCAATATCTGTTGCTGTTTGCAGCAGCTGGAGCTGCACTCTGGCACATAATAGATTTGATGATATCCCACATGCACCACCAGTGTTCATAGTTTAACACAGCTTGTGTTTTATGAACAGCCACAAACACAGTTAAAACTCTTCTGCTGACAACAGAGGCAGCTGCTCAACCAAATTTCCATATAATTAAGACATTCTTCAGCATCAGTTACACACGAAAATAGAAAATGTCACCTCAAGTTAACTTAATGACATGTTGGCGAAATGTAAATGAAATTGCTGGAGACAAGTGGTAGTAATTTCCCCAGTTGAAGTCGGTAATAAGGCTTCATTAGCACTGAAAAAGCACGCTTTTCTGTCAGATAAGAACTGCTGGAATGTGAGGCGGGCAGAGACGCTGGTCTGAAGCGTTCTTTATGTTACCTCGCTTGAATTCAGGGAGGCTGGATCTGACCTTTGTTTGGGTGGCATCCCTTGATGTATCTGGTGACACTGATAACGGTCAAGGTGTTGATGCTCGCAAGGCCGAAGAGCAAGGTGAAGAAACCGTCTACCTGGAAGAAAACGGAGAGAGGATTGGTGAATCATGACGTCACATCTTTATAATGTCTTTGAGTGGTCATTGAATCCTCGGTGCATAGATCCATTGCCTGCCTAATTGTTCCAAAGTGAAGCCAATGCGGAAGTGCCTTAAACTCGCATTCTTTCTAATAGCCAGCAGATTGTATAGAAGTTTATGAGAAAATGAGTCTACTTCTCACTTGATTTATTACCTCAGTAAACATTGTAAACATGTGTTTATGGTCTCAATCACTAGTTTCAAGTGTTCTCCAAACAGCATGATGTTCATTTTGAGTTAAATAGACCATAAAGCATGGTATGCTTTAGGGCGTGGATACCTTGTGATTGACTGGTCGCTACCACGGCGGTGTCCGTTCTGGGAGTTGTCATGTTTTCGTCTTGTAACTTTAACCTTTTCACAGTGTGTTTTCAGTTTATGAAAGTTAATTATAACCTTTTTGGTCAACAGAAAATGTCTTATTCAGTGTTCGGTTGTACTTAGCTCCACCCTCTGGTGTCATTTCTGCCGATGGTGACAGACAAAATGCTGAACTCGAGGCTTCAAAACGTCAGTCCACAAACCAATGGGTGACGTCACGGTGAGTACGTCCACTTCTTATATAGTCTATGGACACGATAGCTGAAGGGCACTTCCTCCCTTTTAGCCAATGTGCTGTGGATCCAGAGCATTTCCTCTGATTTGAGCTGCAGGCTTTTTAACCGGCACGATCAGCGTTAGGGAATTTCATTATAGCTGTTAATAGATTTTACCTTGATTTCCACAAAAAATCCGGTGGAGAAAAAAGTTCAACGACTGCCAAATTCATTAAACCCTGAAGCTTTATAGCATTCAGTCCATTGTTTGAGAAGATGATCTTTTAATCACAGCTCTCCTTAAAGGGAATTATGCTACTGTGTTTCAGTCTGGCTCCAACTGTGCGACACCCGTCTCCTCGCTGTGCCATTTCCAGGTGACATGGATCAGTTAAAGTCTTGACTGATTACTCTCTTTATCTTCCTTAGTCCTAATCCTATTACTGTCAGTCATCACATTTCCTTTCACCCTCACATTCAGCACATTTTGTATGTTTATATGAATTTAGGACAGTGGCTTCTTGAAATGATGTGATTTGATCCTCCCAGACGATCTCACAGTGTAGTGTTTCACCTCTGTCTTGGCTCATGAGAAAAGATGTGATTACTGGATCACAAGTTTCAAAAAAGTAATGACTTAAAATCAGAGTATTTTTTATACGCCTTGTACACTGCTTTGACAGTCCTTTCCCTGTATTCCCCTTTGCAACAACAAAGGGTCCCATAAGGCTCTATCACATTCAATAATGTCATGTCCCATACGATGCAAAACGCAGGGATGTGGCCCAGCTTGCAAGTGTTCATGTCCCATCATGCTCCATGCAGTAATCTGCTAATGCTTCTCACATGCCTGTCTCCTTCACCTTCCTGTTACTTCCCTCCTCTATTTCTGTCACCTCTTACTTTCCCCTTATTTACTTCTGACACTCCCTCTCTCTCTCTCTCTCTCAGCCCACCTCTCCCAGGGGAAGGTGAAATGAGAGGGGCGTACTGCTGCTATCCCAATATTTCCCCTTCACCTGAAAACCTGAGATTGAATGCCTGAGAGATGAGATCATCTCAGTGGCTGCACTGAAGCTTAAGACCTCGATTTGCAATATCTCTCTTGCTCAGATTTGGGGGTTTACACTCCTGAGACTGACGGTGTTCTGGTTACACCAGGTTGTTTTCGTTCACTCAGGGATATCACGGTTTCCACCACAGCTAGCCTTGAGCAAGAAAAATACCCTGGATGAATTCCAAGCTAAAGTATGACAACTATTTCATTTCAAGCTGAGGCGGTGGGAGGAGGAAAACATATACGTTTTTAGAAATTACACATAACAACTCATCTGTTAATTTAACACTAATTACATTTAAATATTTAGCAACATAAGAGCATGTGATTAAATCATGCAATCATGTCTGCAGCTCTTATTTGTTTCGTGTTTGGTTGTTGACAGGTGTCATGCTGCACGAAGAGTTTCCCCCATTTAAAGGCCTCCACTGTGGTAAGCTTATTACAGATTTAACCTCCAGCCCACATGGCTACTAGCATAATCCCTTGCAGACATGCACACATTTACACCTACACACACACGCACACAGACACACACACACACACGCATACTCACTTTACGGTAAGACTTCCAAAGACTATTTTAATGCACTTCATTAATTGGGGTTGGCCCACGAGAGCAGATGCATGTGTTTATCGGAACTCTGCACAGTCAGCACTTTCAGACCTTTTCAAACCAACTTTCCTGGGATTTGACTAATTATTAATGATGCAAATTTCACCACAATTTAAGATTTGGTGGGAAATATATATAGAATATTATTAAGTGACTCCTTTTAAATTTAACTCTTTTAAATCAAGTGTTGTCTTGGCGTGGCTTTTACCTGGCAGGTCCAGATCCAGTTGATCAAATACCCATCATCCCTGAAGATATTGAATATTTCTAGGATCCCTCTGGAGTAGCCGAATATGGAGATGCTGGCATCGGAGATGGCAAGATTTAAAGTGAGGAAATCTGTTGACTGAAGCGAGGCCCGCTGTCTGTACAGGACAAACATCACTAAACTGTTTCCAAACCAGGACAGCCATCCTACAGAGAGACAAACATGCAGTGTATTCAGTGAATATCTAGTGACCCACATATTGTTTGGTGTAGTAGAGTAGATAAGAGAAGTGTAGAACAGAGTAGAATTGAGTATAGTATAGTATAGTAGAACAGTATAGAACAGAATAGTGTAATATAGTGCAGAATAGTATAGTGTAGTATAGTACAGTACAGTGTTGTAGAGTATAGTATAGTATAGTGTGGTACAGTATAAGGTAGTATAGTATAGCATAGTATAATACAGAATAGTATAGTATAATATAGTAGAGTAGAACATGGTATAGTATAGTACAGAATAGTGTAATATAGTGCAGAATAGTATAGTGTAGTAATAGTGTAGTATAGTACAGTACAGTGTTGTAGAGTAAAGTATAGTATAGTGTGGTACAGTATAAGGTAGTATAGTATAGCATAGTATAATACAGAATAGTATAGTATACTATCGTATAGTGTAGTATAGTACAGTACAGTACAGTGCAGTATAGAATAGTATAGTATAGTATGGTACAGTATAAGGTAGTATAGTATAGTATAGTATAGTATAGTATAGCATAGTATAATACAGAATAGTATAGTATAATATAGTATAGTATAGTATAGTATAGTATAATATAGTATAGTATAGTGTAGTATAGTACAGTACAGTACAGTATAGAATAGTATAGTATAGTATGGTACAGTATAAGGTAGTATAGTATAGTATAATATAGTATAATACAGACTAGTATATTATAGTATAGTATAATATAGAATAGTGTAGTATAGCACAGTACAGTATAGAAGAGTATAGTATAGAATATTGTAGTGTAGTATAGTATAATACAGAATGGTATAGTACAGTATAGTACAGTATAGTAGTAGATTTGTGTAGAGTAGAGTATACAAAAGTGGAGTAGTGTACAGTACAGTAGCATATTTGAGTAGATTATTGTATAGTATAATAAAGTACAACAGAGTCAAATTATAGTATAGTAATAGATTTCTATAGTATATTAGAGTGTACAAACATCACTAAACTGATGATTTTAAAGGTCAGTATAATAGAGTAGAAAAGTGTTTGTTATATTATATTGTATTATATATTATATATTTATATATATTAAATATGATATTATAATGTAGCATAGTATAGTATAGTATAGCATACAAATGTGGGTCACTCTGTAGTTTAATAGCAGTTGTGAAAAGCCAAGAGAATCCTTGTCTTTTTATAACTCGGTCTGTGTAACACAAAATCCCTCAACTGCAGTAATTGACCTACAGACCAACTGAGCCACCAGCACAGACCAAGCTGTCTGTGTCAGCAGTGCTCTGGCATTTGGAAATATGGGGAACAACAGTTGTTTTTGTTGTTGACTCTCAAATAATGTGTGGCTCTTTCTTGCTAGTGTTTGACCTAAGGGATTTAAAGGACAAAAACATTTTCTGAGGGGGTGTATTTTTTGCACTACAGAGTTACGGAACAAGTTTGAGACTAAGAGGAAATATTACCAGCCTTTTGTCAGTAGTTCATTTATGCCATTTGAGTATACAAAAACCTGACATTTCAAGCTATATTATATTCAAGTATATGATGGTTGACTTACCCAACACTAACAGATAGACTCCAATGATGGTCTCTCCTTGTTCGGACAGAGGGGGGTCTGTATGCAGAGTACTGAGGTTATTATTCCTCCATGGAATATTTACGACCTTCACAGGTAAACCCTTCAACATTATTTCCATGGTCTAAGTTTCGATGCCAAGGCATGAATCCTTGCTGTCCTCTACAGTAGCGCTCCTCTGCTTTCAGTAGACACAACTGTGTTAGGAATGACCAGTCAGTTCGTTTTAAATCCAGCTTAGATGCAGTCACTAATACCTCACCACTCACTGTCCCAATGATTACACCTGTAATCCTATCTTTTTCTTAGCCACTAAGCCATTAGAGATTTTGGGTGGAAATCCAAGCTAACGGGAAATGTCTAGTCAGCTGGTCCTCTAATGGAGGGGTTTCATTAAGCTTAATTTAACTGAAGTCCTAAGAATCATCTCACACAAGGACACATAAGGCCTTCAGCAGAGTCCAAACCTAGACCAATGCTGAACTTAATATCAAACAAACTGCCTCATTTGCAATTGCTGACATGTGTTAATTGTTTATTTTGCTGCTGCAGGTTTCCAACAAATGTTTTATGTGAATGCAATCTAGTTTAGCAGCCAACTCGGAAGTTGGATGTTGAACTTTTCTGCCAAGACATCAACACAGAATAAGGATTAAAGTTATACAGTATGTGCAACTTTCAGACAAATTCATTTGAAACATTATGTTGATGTTAAAGTAAACAAAAATTCTGAAAATTCTGATTGATTGATGGATTCCAGCTAAATCATTCACTCCTAAGGGCACAATCCATCATTTGTGGCATATGAAATTTCCAAATTAGTTTTAGCTTAGCTCAGCTTATTATCAGCTAATCAAAGGTACAGTGTGTAGGATTTGGTGGCATCTAGCGGAGTGGTTGCAGATTGCAACCAACTGAATACCCCGAGGCTCACTCCTCCCTTTCCAAGACTGCGGTAACGTGAGTCGCCGAGTGCAAAACTTTGGTAACGCCGTTCACTTCACTCAGAGACCATCTTTACCATAATAACACTACTTTACGACGGCGGCTGGCGGTACCACGGTTTTGCACTCTGTGGCTCACGCTACTGCTGTTTCACAAGCGTGTCGGAGAACTACGGTGGCCTTCAGGTAACGTAAAAATGCAAAAGGCTCTCTGTAGAGCCAGCGTTTGGTTTGTCCGTTCTGGGCTACTGTAGAAACATGATGGAGCAACATGGCGGACTCCGTAAAGATGACCTCCCTATGTAGATATGAAGGGCTCATTCTAAGCTAACGAAAACACAACAATTCTTAGCTTCAGGTGATTATACACTAATTAAAACATAGTTGGGAATATTATATTCCATGTTTGCTAATAGGTCCGCCGTAATGCTACACACTGGACCTTTAAGTATTGATACAGGCTGGTGGAGTGGTATCGATCTTCTCATCTAACTCTCTGCAGGAAAGCCAATAAGCGTATTTCCCTAAATGTCCAATCCAGACCGCACCAATATTATTTATTCAAATAAAGGCCTTACAGACCAACATGGAGAAACATCTTGTCACTTTATATTGTCTGGAGGGAGTGTGTAACAATGTTGGTGAACAAGCTGTTCAGTCTGGCAACAGTTTACGTCATCCTAACCATTCAAAAAATCCCTTTGTACTTTGCACATGAGTCCTGACCTGCACCAATGATTACTAACCAACACCTCCTCTCCAGAGACACGTTCTAGTTTTCACTAATCACTTCCATCTAGAAAAGGGTCATGCAGGTGATGACTTTATTCCTACCAGTGTAACTACACTAAGCTAACATGTAGAGCACATTCATCTAAATGTACACTGAGGCCAGAAGTATCATATGAAGTATAATTAAGTCAGTGTGGGCTGACAAATTCACTGAAACCCTCCCATATGATTTACAGTATTATATCATTTATTAGAGAGGAGTTTGGCGATTTCACTAATGCATGCTGGTCCAATTTTATTGATTAAAACCCTTTTGTTGTGTGTAAACTTACAATCTCCCCTCCTCCACCCTTCTCTTCACAGTGAGCTTCTCTGTGGCAACACACCTACCGAAGGAGTAACCTGAACCGCCCCCCCCTTCAGTCTGTGTTTAGATCACAGTGTGCACCTTGTTTCCCTCCTCTGGCCGCCACGGAGCAGCTCTACTGGCCCTCAGGATGTGGAGGGAAGGGCTGCCGCTGCTGCCAGATGCCACGGTGCTTCCGAGTCCTCCTCATCAAACCTTTTCTTTGAGCCTCTGAAAGCCAGTCCAGAGAGAGTGACGGAGCTGTGGGGAAAGTGAACCCCTGACCCCAACTGTCACCCGTCCACCAGCAAACACAGAACCCAGTCATCGCTCACCCCCCGCTTCACCCATAGACGCCAGAGTTTCAGCTCTGCAGTGATCCCTGTGTGTGCAGCCCGGAGAGACAGGAGGTTTTTCTGATGCCTCTGTGGTACGAGTCTTCTGGTTAAAGTGGATAATGTGATAATGGTTGTGGGAGGCATCGTACAGAAACCTCACGCCACAACTCACAGTGCCAGATGTGGAGGTGCTAGTCTTTACTGAATGACAAGTGTTTCTAATGGGAAGTTCTGGCATCATTGTGGACGTAAATTTTCATGAATGATCTTCGCATCTACGTTTGTTAGGGATGCGGTCATCATATAGTGAGAGTGAGGAGATTCTGGCAGCAAGGAGAGCAGCGATTCTCGTGCCATCAGTCTTGAGGACAGCTGCTACTGAGATTACGCTGCTGCTAAACTAACAGGTCAAAGGCCAAGCAGGAACAAGCATTCAGCAGGTGCTAAGGACAACAAAGAAATCTGTGTGTGAAGGCAATCAGTCCTTAGTCGTCTAGACATTTATGCTCTGTTTTTGGCAAAAATGCATGTGCATTTTAACATATGAGTTTCGCAAAGCTAAGCAAAAAGCAGCGACAAGTACTGTACACTGCACAATGCTAAGGTGTTAGCGTGTCACAGGAAGACATCAGGATTAGCTTAACTGCTTTGGCACGTATGTGTGTGAAGCTTGGCGATCACAGTGCAGCCACAGTGGGCCACTGTATCATTAGGCTTATGATGATTACTCTCTCTCTCCCTCTGTGTGTCGAGCCAAGCCTGGGATGTGAGGTTAAAAGCTCACAATTTTCCAAACGGAAAATCACAGACACACAGATACTATTATGAAGGTGTGTGTTAAAGGCTACGAGCTGTCTGAGGGCAACAAAGCCTCTCTTCACAGAGGACATACACCAGGTCAAGAGAGCAATACAGGATCTACACACTTTCTCTCTCCCTGTCACTAAACGAGACACACAGGGACTGCTTGTATGAAGGCTCCACACAGTATGGAGGTAAATGGCTTGCCTGTCATTTTTTTTGGGTCAATCTGTGCATGATATTGGTAAAGCATGTCCTTCACAGCAGTTTAAAAAAAATCTATACTTCCTTTTAGTTCACAGCTATTTAAAGACACAAGATTTTGGCCAACATGGCCTACAGTAGTCAGAGGGAATTTGTGACAAAGTTTGTTCAAGGAGGTTTGTCAAAATCTTGTTGGCTGGTGGACATTTGATTTTTAAACATAAAAACTAGGGCTGTCAAAGTTAAAGCGATAATAATGCGTTAACGTAAATGACTTTTATTAACGCCACTATTTTCTTTCACGCAGTAACAAAACTTGCACTTCTTAGTTGTAGTGGCCTCAGTTTGAAAGCTAGAGTGAAGATGCTGGCACCATATGAAATGGGTCCATATGGGTCTCTTGACCTCTGACCTCAAGATATGTAAATGAAAATGGGTTTTATGGGTACCCACGAGTCTCCCCTTTACAGACATGCCCACTTTTGATAATCACATGCAGTTTGGGGCAAGTTATAGTCAAGTCAGCACACTGACACACTGACAGCTGTTGTTGCCTGTTGGGCTGCAGTTTGCATGTTATGATTTGAGCATATTTCTTATGCTAAATGCAGTACCTGTGAGGGTTTCTGGACAATATTTGTCATTGTTTTGTGTTGTTAATTAATTTCCAATAATAAATATATGAATACATTTGCATAAAGCAGCATATTTGCCCACTCCCATGTTGATAAGAGTATTAAATACTTGACAAATTTCCCTTTAAGGTAAATTTTTAGCATAAGAAATGTGCGGTTAATCGTGATTGGACAATCATGCAATTAATTGTAATTAGATATTTAAATCGATTGACAGCCCTAATAAGATTATCAAAGCAGCTTTACATTGGTAGAGAGATAAGAAGATTTAATGTTAAAAAAAGAGCAAGAAATAGAGAATATAGAGAGAGTTTTTTTCTTGCTTTCAGAAACAGGACATCTGATTCAAAGGAACATCCAGCTGGCTTACAGGTGAAGATGGCATAGGTCCAATAACAAAACCCTATAAACCACTTCTGCGTGCCCACAGCATGTTCACACCTCCTTCTCAAAGGGTTTGAATGGTCGTGTCTAGAAGGTAACCCTCAAATTGCAAAAAAGTGGGCCCATTTGTTGTTATTTCACAACTTTTCATGTTGTAAGTTTGATGGTGCATTAATCATAACACATGCATGATGTTGCACATAAAAAGTCTACAGGAAAGTCTACATTCCTTTGAGTTATTAAGCCAGATATCATTTGGATGAGATATTAGACTTTATATGAGAGGTAAGACCTGGACAGTGTGATAACCCCACTCCAGAGATTCGTGGTGCAGCTCTGAGATTTGTGAAATGCTCCTCGTAAGTTGAAAGTTTGTGAAATCCCTCAGTGAAGTGCACAGTTCATGCAGTTACTTTACCACAAGTACAAAGACTGGACTGTTTTTCCTTTTCCCCGTGCACCAAAACAGTTCTCTGCCCTGACAAGGCAAGCCTGCACCAGCAGAGATTACTGCTTAAAATGTGATATAATTACTTAAAAAGACGTGCATGGCGTTAGAGCTTTTGTTTTGCCGTCCTGCTGAACTTCAACACAGGAAAAGAACACTTTGTATTATTGGTTCTATCTGCAACTATTATATACAGGAGAAAGGGGCTGCACTGTTGTCTGACTAATAATATACCCCATAATAAACCCCATAGGAAAAGAATAGATGAATGGTTCAGTATGCATTTAGAAGCAAGTGGTGAACACAGGCTCTGTGTCGAGCCCTGTGAGCGATGTGGATTGGTTTTGTGGCTCAAGATCTTTGGCTCTGAACCACATGCAAACATTTATTTGGGCACTGTGTCCAGTTTGCAATTCCTCCACCAGAGTCTGTCTGTTTAAGCAGGTAACTTATGTAAGTAGGTCTCATTGAGGGTTGAATACACACCATTCCCCAAGGGGTCTGCACATCAGTTTTGACACAAGGGATGTTTTGCCAAAATAGGATGCGGAAATGTAAATCCGCAAATGAAACTCTATATCCTGTTTGGATATGGACACAATTGGATGCAGAAAACATGGATCTTTCCCAAAGGAGAACTAAAGCACACACTCATACATTCAGAGATTTCCAAGGATCTTTAATTGACGCCCTTTCTGCCTGGCCAGCTGTTTGATGTCTGACAGACTGTGGCTTCTGCTTCCACTGACGTTGGAGTAGCTAGCAGCCTTACTTGGCACGGTGGAGACAGTATGGATAGCTCTTTGCATCAGCCTCCTAAACGTTTGTGCACAGACACTGGACTTTCTGGGGATTGAGGAGATTAGTAACCTAGCTCCTCTGAAGAGTTACAGCTGCAGGAGCCAGACAAACTGACAACCTATCAGACTGCAGATCTCTATGGAGCCCACCTGTCCCCCATCCTGATGTGTTAACTTGTAACACATGGGCGCGGCGCCTCGGTCGATGGCAGAAAGGAGTAAACAATCCTGAAACTGTCAGTCAGGATCAAAGTCACATCAAACAAGCATTTAAAATCTCCTTAAAAAAAGCATGACCCCGTTAACAACATGGATGTTCTTGCTGTCCTGACGCCGCATCAGAGTCCCTGAGTTGACCCCTGTGTGACAGAAGATTAGAGAGCCGCACCATTATCCTTCTCCCTCAGCAAAAAATAGTTATCCTTCAAGATGACACTCTGCTGACCCATGACATATGCCTGTTTGAGCCTAATTGAGAAAGAGCAAAACATTTTTTTAACTGACCTGCTGACCGCCGGGTGAATGTGGCCCCTTTAAAGCCTCTGCTTACCAATTACTGAATTTCAGATGTAGTTCTAAATGTTTAGAGGATGTAGATAGAAATGTAAATGCACTAAACCAACTGAATCACCCTACTCGTGCTATTAGAAAGTCAATACATTTACATATTGTGCTTATTCACATTTAGGGTCACAGATGACTGGAGGCTTTGGATGGAAGTCAGCGAAACGCCCCTGACAGTTATTATTCAAACTCATAACTACGTGTAATTTAAAGGTCCCATTATCATGCTCATTTTCAGGTTCATACTTGTATGTTATGTTTCTATTAGAACATGTTTACATGCTGTGATGTCTCATACTGTCTGCCTGAATATGCCTGTATTTACCCTCTGTGCATTTTAATGGAATTGCGACGGAATTGCGACGGAACTGCGTTGCTAGGCAAATTCAAAATAATCTATGATACACAGCATGTACATATACATGATAAATATGTACAGGTGAGGTGCATTGGGGACAGGTAATAAATGTGCATGATGTACAAAGTTGGAGAGATGCTACATGGTGTATGTAGGGAAACAAATTGTGTTTACTTTCTCTAGTTCATTTCTGTATGTCTGGTGTCACTTTAAAAGAAGCTCTTCCATGACCACCTGGACAACATACCAGACGGTTTGTATAGTGACTCAAGCATTCAACGCCCAGCTGTATAACACCTGGCAAGATCTGGGCTTCCACTTAAAAATACCAGCCATATGGTGCTGCATGTTAACACTGTCTGCCGCTGATGGAACAGATGAGCCACCAGATCAAATACTCTTCTGATCTCCCCTGTCTCAATTAAAATCTGCCTAACCATTTCTCATCATAATCTGATTTCAGATTTACCTGGAAAGTAACACCACATAAAAAATCAGAGCTGCCATAAATCTGAGTCATGAAAGTAGAGGGAGGAAGGATGCAATAAATTCACTCATCCTTTGAGGACCCCTGTGGCGTATGTCCCATAAACAATGCCTCCTGGTGTTACAGTACATCAGCCCAGTTTAATCTGACCACAGTTAGTAACTTAATCCTTTCCTCCCAGCATGACACTTGCTAGAGTGCTATCTTGGGTACAAATAGAAGCCAAGTAGCTGCAATAACAAATTGTTTTTGCCACTTGAGGGCAGAACACTGACCTTTAAGTTGATATGGCAAACTTGAAAGCAATTATTCACACATCCAGCAGTTATGGAGTAACATGATCGTTAGTTTGGAGTTGTGTTTTTGGCTACCTGATGAATGTAAGTCTAATACTCACTTTCTTTCAGCTCTGTTTTTGGTCTCTACCAACTCCTGAGGGAAATATCTGGCTCTCCAGCTGCTAAACGCTTCACTGTGTTCACCAGCTAGTCTCTAACTGTGTCTGTGTGCCATTTGATGCTGCTGAGCAGGTAGTGTACAGTGGGTTTTTAGAGCTCTGAAAACAGCTGCCAACGCTATAGAGCTCAAACTTTTCACATTGTTTTATCATAGAAGGAAGACGTCATGTGTACCTGTTTATCTTTCAACATCCTGTGTTCTTAAGCATTTGATATGTGGCATATCAAAATCTATCAAAGACATCCTGGTGAATTGAGCCCACGGAGAGGTTTAGTTTCATCAGGATGTTTCAAAGCAGACTGTCCTGGCCTCACGCCCGGGAACAGGCCTGGAGCTCTTTCATCTCTCTGTGTCCTACAGAATCTCACAGTGTCTCACAGCACCACTCACATCACACATGTGGTATTTCTTTTAATCTTTACTTTGTGGTACACTGTGTCACTTTGTGCATCTGTGGGGAACCTCAAAGTGATTAAAGGTATACTATGCAACAATTTGTTAAAAAAAACAATGTATAGACTGAAGATAATCCCTCTCAATCATCACTTATGCCCCACTAGAAGTGTGTGGTGTCTGTTTCTGCAGAGACCCTGCAGCTCCCTGCTTGTATTTTCTCTTTTCTTCTTATTTTTCTTTACTTGGGATGTTTCTGGGCATCAGCAAACAATCTTTGGGTCCCACGTGGGAGTGTATCCCCCAGCCAATAACAGCGAGGGTGGTCGGATGGCTTTGTCACGCCCCTCGGCTTCTGATACCAAGGGACTTTAGCTCTGTTAGGTACGAAGCGGCCGTATTTGACGGATGAGAATGGGTTTGTTACATCGCTGTGAGTTCCCCTGCTCCTTTGTTTCTAATAATGTTTTATTTCTTCTGATTCAACTGCTGTGTTCCCACTTACGCCGCTCTCTCTCCGTTCTCTCTATAGCTCGCCACACCATCAACTCTCTCTTTCTCCCTCGCTCGCTAGTCGAGCCTATAGGAGGAGGGGCCAACTTTGAATGCTGTGTGTTTACAAACAGCAACCAACAACTGTTACATATTATACCTTCAAGAACATTCCCTATTTTTACACAAATATATTTATATTTAGTTTGTGGAATGAGCTCTGTGGATTGTATCATCAGGAATGACTGCGATGATAGACAAATCTCACCGCTGCATTGGACTCTGTGCTTGAGCCGGGGCCTTGAAACTGAACTTGTTGACTAGGAGGAGCAGACCTTGACCTCTGTCACATGACCTGTAAAACAGAGGTCCTCCTTATCCAAAGCATCAGACCATGAGGTGTCTGATGGGGGATGGGGAACGAATGGGGTCACTCTGAGTTGTTGTTTTGAAAATCTATCACATCCTCTTTCACGGTGATTCTGGACTGAACTTTGGGGCGCAGTAAACATAGACACAGTTAAGGAGCAAACTCAACTTTACACACGCAGTATATGTCACTGAGGATAAATGTATAAGGGCTGAATCACAGGAAAAGCTGTGTCCGGAAACTACTTTTAAACTGATGCCTCATGTGGAACAGGAAGAAACCCTGAGCTAGTAAATGACTGCAGTGATTATTAGATGTTTTAGTTGGGGATTTTGATCTATCATAGGGTAGCGCAGCACCAAGAGTTATAAAGTTTAATGTGCAACATCCTGTGTAAATCACTGTATAATTAAAGTGTGAATTAACCTCTGCAGTGTGCCCAGTGGTACTACTGATAACTGGCATCATGTTGCAGTCATCCAAGCCTGGCAGCCACAGTGCTTGTTACCACAGTGAGAGGTGTATTTAAAAAGTACTGTATGTATAAAGAAAGAGCACTTGTGTCACATGTGGCTGTTTTCTGTGATTGAGGATGTGAAAGGAGTCTTGTAGTGATGAATCTACAGAGAATCTGCAGCTCCCCCTCGGTTTTACAGAGCTTTATGACGAGTTTCAGCTACTTTGGCTGTTCGGTCCATGACTTTACTGTTTTGGTTCACTCTCAGAGACATTTTTGGCTCTTTGGTTTTGTTGACGTGTTCTGAAATCATATTACACGTCATATTTTATGACCTTGCTTTCTATGTTTTATTGAGATCACTGAAGGAGGCTTACAGTATGCATGCCAACATGTTCAGATCCGCAAACCTGTGACTCTGCAAACTGCTTCAGTCCTTTTGATTCTATTGCTAATGCCAACCCAGGAATGTGTTTTTTCTTTTGCTCAACTCTCTCAAATAACTGCCAAAGCAAATCATATTGAAAAGGCCGACATATAATTGCTTTAATCTCTGCACAGACCTATCCCACCACATACAAAAGAGCGTTTGGATGGGAACAGCGGTGTGTGCTTTGTGATCTTGAATTTAAAGACTTAGAAAGTCATTAGCAAAATGCATCGCATATCATTTTAATTAAGAAGAAGAAGTGATTTGCTGATTGATTGTCCTTCTTAAAAATAAAAATGAAAATGAAAATGCAATAATCCAATTCTAACCATATAACCATATAAAGGCTGTTTGACATTTAGAATTTTCAAAGTTGTACCCTGCTGTACAGTGGATAATATTCAAATGTTAATTCAAATTTTAAAATGAAAATGCACTATACACAATGTAGCCTAATTTTCCATTTGTGTGGGCAGTATTTTTGAAAATGAAAACATGACTTTTCATTTTAACTTCTAACCTGCTGGAGGACCACAAGAGTCACAGAAATAGTAATAAAGCATTTAATCGATTAATAACTAATAGTATAATAAAAATAGGCATTAATAAATTTGTTTACAAATGTATTTATTCATCTTTGAATAAATGGACTAAATTACAAAGTAATTCATTATTTAACATTTTGATGGGCAATAAAAAGAAGAATTATAAAAAGAATTTCCAAATGAAATATTAATCCAATAAATAGTTCAAATTAAAAAGAGATTTACAAAAAACCCATAAAACAGTTAATAAGTACATCATTTAAAGGGACTGTTTGTAAGAATCAGAAATGCTTGTTAACAGCGACACCTGTGGCCGTTAAGTCAACAAAAGTCAGCGTCAGGCTCGCGCTTGTGCTTGCTCTAAATAGACATGAACAAGCATCGCTCAAAACAGTGAGGCGACGCACGTCAGCTAAAACCACAATATCACTCTATATTTCAGCTGCTTGGCAGTAATGTTAACCAGATGAAGGTCTCTCCATGAATCACTGCTGATCCTAGTGTTGGCTTTTCCTGCTTCAGCCTCCCAAACGCGGTTGGAGGGAACAGGGAAGACACCGTCACCCGGTCGGAGAGGATGACGTTTCTCGCTGCAGAGCCCTGTCACTTCACAAGACATGGAAAACCTCTGTAGGTCTGGAGGAGCTGCAGCAGTTATTTCTGCACAAAAGTCCACTGACATTCACTAGATATTCTCAGAGCTAAACTAACTCATCTGCAGTGTGTAGTGTGCACGCATGCACGTGAGGTGGAGTGAGCTGTAAGTAAAGGCAAGCAGGCAGGGGAGTAGAGGAGCAGAGGAGCAGAGTACAACAGAGACTCCGGCCCTGGAGACCAAAGCTACGGTCTCCCCCGCGTCCTCCGACTGCGGCCAACACTATTTTGCAAGACGGGCTTCACTAGATATAACTTTGCGGTTTTGGTGCTTCCGTGTAGTTTGTGTTGGAGTCTGAGTCTGAACAGGGTAGCCACACGCGAGCGCACATGGGACACCGACCCGGATTGGTTTATATAGTCTATATTGCATTATTTACATCACATGTCACTAGTGTCAAAATGAAAATGCAATCTGTCAATCATCTCATGAAGGCGGGTCTTCAGTTATGACGTCACTTCCCCTCTACATCCATGGTAACAGCTACTGCCACTTGAACTTAACTTCGACACTCCGGTCGGTAAGTAGCTTTATAAAGTTACCTCAGATAATATCCATATGTTTAATCTAGACATTAAGGTAGTTTATTACAGTAGGGCCGTTGTTGACATGTTGTGTTTATCTAACTATATCCTCACGCTGAGGCATTAAGAGCTGATGATAGCAACGTAACTTAGCTACAGCTAGCTAACGTTAGAGGTGTAACGTTACAACGCCTAGCAACAACAGCGATGGCAACAATAGTGTCTGTGGTTGAACCATAAGCATTTACATCCAATACCAACTTAACTCTCCTAAACAACAACTAGCCCGATGGGTCCCATTTCACGCAGTCATTCATGCGTTAGCGTCGTTAAACCAGCTGCCCCTGTTATGTGTTTCTACTGCGAGGTTAATCTCAACATTACGGTAATAGCAGTGAACCAGTTCTGGGTAGCTTGTTGGAGGTGACACAACAGAAGTGACCTTAATACAGTCTTACAAGTCCATGATAAAAACAAAATACTTACATTTTTCCTGGTAATGAACCTTTTTAAACCTTTATCTTTCAAAATAAACCTGCTAAAAGATCCATCTGTTGCCTGTTCTCGCTGTTATAAAGTAACAAACCCTGCCCTGGTTCATTACATTATCAAGCAATTAGCAAACTAAATGAAATATAAACTCATTTTATTATGTTTGGACAAGCTCTTACATTATCCAACAGCTGCCACATGCCCAGCTGAAAAACTTTAGTAGGTGTACTATATGTAGTAAACCTTTGCTGGGATGGTGGAGTGAGTGAAATATATATTTCAGTCTTCCTAAATGTCTAATCTTTTTGTAAATGTAGCCTATATTATCATATTAGATAAGACAATGTAGTCTAATATATGATAAATGGGTACTGTAGATAGACAGAGGAAAAAAGAACCAGAAAAAGTGTTGTTCAAAACTTGGCGTGGCGTATCATTTTACACATTTTCTTCAGCTACTCTCGTTTGCAATGCAGGACAGGGGCGTAAAGTGGGGGGCCAACGGCCCCTTGGACCCCCTACTTCAAGCACCATTCTGACCCAACATCTTTGGCAGAGATGGCCTCATCTGACTCAAAAAATCATTCATTATTTTAAATTCAGTGTCCTCTTTAGCTTCGTTTTGAACTTCTTGAAAATTCATGAAATTATAGGATATGGTCTGTAATAGACATGGACATTTACTCTTTCCGAGAATATTATTGTCTCTGATGTCCTGAACTTCAGAATACCTGAAGCTGAAATTACAGCTCATTTAAAGAGCTCATTTGTCTTCTTTGTTGGTTCTCAGAGAAAAGACTCGAAGCGATGGGGGAAGAGCAGATGATTGGAGGAGAGGAGAAAATAAAGGTGAAGAGAGGTGAACCTGAATAACAGTATCGTCTGTACACATCTGGAAACTGCAACAGTCATTTGAAATGATTTATATATATGAATGGTTGTGTGTCTGTAATGTGTGGTTTTGCCTCTCCGTTCTCCAGAAAACGCTGGAGGAGCAGCTGGACGACCACAGGGAGGCTCATCAGAAGCAGCTTAGCCACATCCGAGACATGATCTAAGACGATCAGAGGATGCAGGACGAACACAGAGTAAGGAAACACCAGTAAAGCCAAATCATTTCTTGATACTATGATTATTGTTTCAGTAAGTATAGTGTGCCATGAACATTTCATAATATAGTATATCATAAAAAAGTCATAATTTAGTATTCAATAAAAATGTCATAATAGTGTGCCATAAAAAGACATAAAAATGCCATAGTATAGTATGCCATAAAATATAGTATGTCATAAAAATGTCATAGCATAATGTCATTAAAAAAAAGTGTAGTACAGTATGTCATAAAGAATGTTATAGTATAGTATGTCATAAAAAGTCATAAGAAATGTCATAGTATAGTATTTCATAAAAAAATCTAAAAATTTCATTTTAGTATGTCATGAAAAAATTGTGTAATGAAAAAGTCATAAAAATGTAATTTAAAAGTCATCAAAAGGTCATAGTAAGGTAAGTCATAAAAAGTCATAGTATGTTGAAAAAAGTCATTAAAAGTCATAGTAAAGTATGTTAAATGTCGAAAAATGTCATGAAAATTAATAAAAACGTCTAGTATATGGCGAAAAATTGTCATCAAAAAAGTTATAAGATAGTATATAAAAATGTAATATAGGTATAGTATGTCGAAAAATGTCATGAAAAACGTCATAGTATATGTTGGAAATATATAAAGTTTTAGGATAGTATGTCATAAAAATGTCATTTTATGTTGATTAATGTCTTTATAAAGTCACAGTATAGTATGTAAATTTTTAAAGAAACGTTATAGTATATAGTATGTTGAAAAATGTCATTAAAAAATGTTATAGTATCTTGAAAAAAAAGTCAGTATAGTATGTTAAAAATGTCATAAAATTTCATCGTATCGTATGTCGAAAACACCTCATGAAAGTCATAGTATATGTCAAAAAATGTCATATGGAGTCAAAGTATAGTATGTTTAAAAAAAGTCGTAGTATAGAATAAAAATGTGATAGGGTAGCACATTCCAGATTTCAAAATCAAGGAGGACAAAATACTAACATTTCACTTGTTTAATTGGCTCACATCACAATAGACATATGCTTGCTCGTTTCAGCACGGAGCCTTCTTCAGAGCGTTTGAAGTATACAGATTCAGTTCAGTAATATAACTAACTTTTGATCAACCAATCATTGCAGATCTAAAAGAAAAAAAATCAGACTATATCATAATTTGTTTTAAAAACGTCATACTACAGTACTTCATATAAAATATAATATAGTACAGGCATCAAAACTTTGAGAAAGCCTCTTGTAGTCGTAGGCACAGATGTATGTGACACAAATTCTTATGTTGTTCTCTTCTTAAATAGTTCTTCAAGATATTCTGATTTTCTCTCCAAACAATCATTCACACAAAATCCTACAAAAGAAGCTACAAAAATACAGACAGACAATTTATTAACTTTTATTTAATCAACACTTGAACTCAACAGGAGTGTTACAGCATGAAATGAAAAGACCCGGCGCTCTCAACACATAGAAATATGTCAGTTGACTATAACATCAGGTGACTGTTTGTCGAGGCATTTTAAACACTTGGATGAACAAAAATGCGGCGATTTTCAAATGATAATCGACTAATTCCCAGTGATTTTTGAATAGTACTTTTGCTTGGAATGCACATCCCTAGTTTAGAGTAGATTATCAGTGTGTTTTCTTGCCAGATGGGTGCAGAAAGGATGCGGGCAGCACCTGCGCGTCCAATGTGAACTTGCCGTTAGAGTCCTCAGACAAAGCACAGACTATGATTTTGGCTTATATAAATGTAATCTATGGGGCTAGTGCTGCTAGACCGCCCCGTTAATACAGGTGCATCTGGGAGAGTAAACCATTTTTGAAAGGTTAAATGACAACAAATATGGACTGAAGCAGAATATTTTGTTAGATAAAACCATGTGACTTTTTTCAATAAATTTTGACTTTTGAACTGAGCGCTGCGTTGTGTGGGGGAGGTGCAAGGTAATGTTGCAAGTTAATAATAATTAGGATGTCAAAGTTATGAATGAAGCTTCGAACTGTTCGGTGCAGCCCTACTTCGTCACGTTTTCTTTTGATTACCGTCAGCCGATCATGTCGTCATGTTAGTCTTGGAAGCATTGTCCGTTTTTCTTTTTGTCCCTGTCAAGTATCTGTCCGTTCTGTAAACCTACAGGCTCTCTGTCTGAATGAACACCATTGCTATAGCCAATTTGTTTACTGTTCCACTGTGAAAAAGATTCCAACGTCAAAACATTAATTCTGTATCACATTTTCTCCCCAGTCCCGCCCCTGCGACCCACTGCAGCAGAAGATGACGAACTGACAGAAGAGACTGTTGTCCTGAGTTTTGGTCCGGAAACTTTGCACTCATCTGGGGAGAAAGGAACAGGACGACGTAATAATTTGCATCACATTCACATACAACAATGCCGACTACAACCACATATGATTGAGGGTCACACAGGAAAAGGGTATTGTATTTTGACATTTTTTTACAATACTATGACTTTTTTTGACATACTGTAACTTTATATGAATTTCCGAGACAGATTACTATGACTTTTTTTTAAAGACATACTATACTATGACTTTTCGACATACTATGCTGACTTTTTTACGACTATTTTTTGACTTTTTTAAAATTACATTCTATTTTTCATTATACTATAGTATAGCATGATGAAAAATTTTAGGAAAAAAAGTCGTAGTATAGCATGTTGAAAAATTTCCCGAAAAAAGTCATAGTATAGTATGTCTAAAAATGGAATGAAAAAAAGTCGTAGAATAGTATGTCGAAAGATTTCACGAAAAAAGTCATAGTATGTCGAAATATTTTAAGAAAAAAAAGTCGTAGTACAGCATTTCGAAAAATTTCATGAAAAAAGTCATAGTATAGTATTTTGAAAAAGTTTGTGAAAAAAGTCATAGTATAGTATTTTGAAAAAGTTTGTGAAAAAAGTCATACTATAGCATGTTGAAAAATTTTAAGAAAAAAAAGTCGTAAAGCATGTCGAAAAATGTTGTGAAAAATAAGTCATAGTATAGTATGTCGAAAATATTTCATAAAAAAAGTCATAGTACTATGTCGAAAAATTTCACCAAAAAAACGTCATAGCATGTCAAAAAATTTCACAAAAACAGTCAAAGTATAATATGTCGAAAAATTTCATTGAAAAAAAAGTCATAGTATAGTATGTCGAAAAAGTTTGTGAAAAAAGTCATAGTATAGTATGTCGAAAAATGGAATGAAAAAAAGTCGTAGAATATGTTGAAAGATTTCACGAAAAAAGTCACAGCATAGTATGTCAAAATATTTTAAGAAAAAGTCGTAGTACAGCATTTCGAAAGATTTCATGAAAAAAGTCATAGTATAGTATTTTGAAAAATTTTAAGAAAAAAGTCATAGAATAGTATGTCAAAAGATTGAATGAAAAAAGAGTCGGAAAATAGTATGTCGAAAAATTTTAAGAAAAAAGTCATAGTATAGTATGTCGAAAATATTTCATAAAAAAAAGTCATAGTACTATGTCGAAAAATTTCACCAAAAAACGTCATAGCATGTCAAAAGATTTCACAAAAAAGTCAAAGTATAATATGTCGAAAAATTTCATTGAAAAAAAAGTCATAGTATAGTATGTCGGAAAAGGTCATGGTTTAGTATTTCGAAAAAAAAGCATAGTATAGTAAGTCGAAAAATGTAAAAGTCATAGTATAGGATGTTATACTATGGGTTTTTTTTCGACATACTATACAATGACTGTTTTAAAGATACTATATTATCACTATTTTACGACTTTTTTCAACATACTATGACTTTTTAATGACTTGCCTGCTCCACCACCACTCTCCTTCCTGCAGACTCCGCTCCTCTGATGCCAACCTCCTGTCACCACCACTAAGGACCAAGAACCGGACCTGGGGCGACACAGCATTCTCCGTAGCCGTCTCCTCCCTCTGGAACTCACTCCCCAAACCCAACCGAGACTGCACCGATCTGTCCACATTCAAATCACAAACCAAAACAAACCTTTTCAGAACTGCTTTTGATGTGTGATTAATGTTGTGTGTTATATATGTTTAGTGTGTTGTTTTCTATGATCAATTTAACTTGAGTAAAGTGTCTTTGAGTAGTATGAAAAGCGCTATATGAATAAAATACTATATTATTACTTTTTTGCATTATTTTCCACATAATATAGTATGACTTTTTCCCCTGGTTTCATTCTACACCATCTACTATCAATAAAAAAAAGGCTAAAATGCTGAATAAATATCTTTAAAAAACAAAAACAATAATTGTAAATAAAGTTTCAAGAGAATACTTTTGCTTTACTGGTGTTTCCTTACTCTGCGGGTTTGTCCAGCGTTCCTCTCGTCTCAGAGGCAGCTGTGCTTCTTCTGATGAGCGTTCCTGTGGTTCTCCAGCTGCTGCTCCAGCATTTTCTGGAGGACGGAAACACAAAAACAAACACTTCAGACACACGATCAATCAGATCTAAAAGTCATGACATCTGACTGTTGCAGTTTCCAGTGTGTACAGACAATAGAGTTTTTCACCCCTCCTGAAGCCCGTCTTGCTAAACAGTGTTGGCCGCGGTCGGAGGACGCGGGGGAGACCATAGCTTTGGTCTCCAGGGCCAGAGTCTCTGCTGTACTCTGCTACTCTGCCTGCTTGCTTGCCTTCACTCACACACCGCGCTCGTTCTCGCGTTTTCCCTCCACTCTCATGTGCATGCGCGCACACTACACACTGCAGAAGAGTTAGTTTAGCTCTGAGAATATCTAGTGAATGTACAGTGGACGTTTGTGCAGAAATAAATGCTGCAGCTCCTCCAGACCAACAGAGGTTTCCTGTGTCTTGTGAAGTGATGGGGCTCCGCAGCGAGTGACTTAATCATTTCCAACCAAAACTCCGGTGTCTCCCCTGTTTTTCTCTTAAACTTATGACTTTATTCTCATAACATTATGTGGCTCTAATACTCCGTCGTAATTAAATGTGGCGTAAAATTGTAAAATTCTTAGCAGAAAGTAGTGCGCATGCCATGGACACACTCTTTTTTTCATCCCATTGTGTAATTTTTCGAGGGCACTATATAGTGAATACATTTACACACTCAAAATTTCGACACTCAAATAAAATGGTGGACCATAACTGTAGTGCACTATATAGTAAATAGGCAGTGAAATTCAGACAACCTATGAGTGACCAATGACACAATATCAGCTGAGATACTCACCCAATCTGGCCTTAGTGCTTTAAGTGGTCCTAGCTGTACAAAGGTGTCAATTAAGGACTTTTAAGGTTGTGTGAGTTCACTAAAAGTGCAGTTGAAGTTCATTTGCCAGGTAACTACAACATATTATCATCACCTATAACATGATATATAATATGATCATCATCAGATCACCTTTATCAAATACAAGATGTTTTTAATCCTGGACTCTGAGGGCAGGGTTCATACTCACCACGTATGAGATGGGAACGGGCTGGTTGTCTAATTGCTGCACAGTGAACCTGACCGGGGTCAGAGGTGGAGCTGAGCCATCTCTCCTGTCCTCACATGAATGACCCAAGGCGAAGGGCAACAAAGGGAGAAGTGGAGGCCAAGGGAAGTGGGAAAAGCGGAATGACAGACAGACAGAGCCAAATACTCAGTCCTCACTGCACTTTCACTTTTCATCAAATGTTTTGGCTGCACACGAGATGAAGGAATGCACCGCGGGGCAGCCTGCAGCTCACCTCGATAGAGCACCGTTCCACTCACCACGTCAAACCCACGTCTCAACATGTCCTCAGTCCAAGGCCAATATCCTGAGCATCATCTGGGAGAGGATATTTGTCCACACTAGGACATAACTCTTCTCTTCTGTTAAATACAATTAATGAATCTTATTTGATGTTTTGTCTGAAAATAGACCTTTTTAAGAGTTTGTCTTGTGTTGACAAGCCACACTGATATCAAGTCTCGTACATCTGCACAGTTTCTATGCCGTTAAAGAAAAGGGTAAGGCTACTGATCACCTCACAGAGGTAACTGAGATTAATGGCTTTGCAGGTCATGTGTCGGCGAGTTTTCGCTCCCCTCTGTCCATCTTGGTCTTTTACAGCTTTGTGGCTGCAGGCTGCAGTTAGAGAGAAAATACATGAGTATGACTGGTTTCACTCCAAGACACGCAGACATTGATAAATTCACTCTTTCTGTTTTCAAAAACACTTTTCTAAAATCCCCAGTGGCTTAAAATAATCCCCTCCCTCTACTGATCAATCATCTACATACATGCTACAACAGTTTTAGAAATGTTGCTTTTCCGCAAGCTGTTTCCTTTCTACACCTTGAAAAAAGGTGCTGGCGTCCCAAATTAGATAGTGAGGTTGTAAGACTAGCTATTACTGACCTTACCACAGACCTATCACTCTGCTAGAGAGAACATTTACACAGACAGTCAGGTGGTTACTGTAAACTCTTTCCATGAATACAAATCAGGCAGCAAAAACAAACACCTCCTCTGGGTTCTTCTCATTTTAGCTTTGCTGCGCCGTGTCTGGAGCTGAGAGTGGATGGCATACTTTCACAAGTGTTCACAACTTTATTGAAGCTATTCCCAATGCTCCCACGTGTCATATCTGACCATCATTTCTATTTTAAAATATGTAGCATGTAGCTCAGTCAAAGCGTATCGTTAAAACTATTAATTCAGTGATACATTCTCAGTAAAGGGCACAGTTTTCCTTATTGCTCCGAGCTGAGGCTGACCTATAAATAAGCCCATGTTCACATGCAATTTGTTTGTGTGTGTGTTTGTGCATTAACGCAACTTGCTATTTTTAGGTTGTAGCAGGCTCAGGAAGGAGGCTAAATAAACCTGCAAACTTACACTAAATTTTGGCGAGGGAAAAATGCCATGGCCATTTTCAAAGGGGTCCTTTGACCTCTGACCTCCAGATACGTGAATGTAAATGGGTTCTATGGGTACCCACGAGTCTCCCTTTACAGACATGCCCACTTTATGATAATCACATGCAGTCTGGGGCAAGTCATAGTCAAGTCAGCACACTGACACACTGACAGCTGTTGTTGCCTGTTGGGCTGCAGTTTGCCATGTTATGATTTGTGTGATTTGTGCATACGCAGCCCCATACGCAACAAACTGCGATGCACTGTGTGTTCTGACACCTTTCTATCGGAACCAGCGTTAACTTTTTCAGCAATTTGAGCTCCAGTAGCTCTTCTATTGGATCGGACAAAACGGGCCAGCCTTCGCTCTCCACGTACATCAATGAGCCTCGGGTCTGACCCTGTCGCGGGTTCACTGGTTTTCCTTCCTTGGACCACTTTTGGTAGGTCCTGACCACTGCAGACCGGGAACATCCCACAAGAGCTGCAGTTTTGGAAATGCTCTGTCCCAGTCGTCTAGCCATCATAATTTGGCCCTTGTCAAAGTCGCTCACATCCTTACGCTTGCCCATTTTTTCTGCTTCCAACACAAAGTTCAAAATGTTCACTTGCTGCCAGGTGCCATTGTAACGAGATAATCAATGTTATTCATTTCATCTGTCAGTGGTCTTAATTCTATGGCTGATCGGTGTACATATACCGTATATATATATATATATATATATATATATATATATATATACTCTCTTTTTTTAAACCCCAAATTTTCCCACTCTTTCACTCATGATACACACACCATAAATAAACAGAGAGCAAGAAAAATAAATTTGCTCATAAAAGACAGATGTTGCCATTGGATACAAGATTAGACCTGGCTTGTAGCCTCCCCTGAGAGAGAAAGATAACACTCCCGTGGTAAATGAAGTTATGTATTGGGCGTGCAGGCCAGTGGAACAGTAGCAGCCAGTGCTGGAGATAGTGGACACACTCAGCCCTGAAGGCTTTCCACTGTGTGAGCCCTGAACCACATCTTCAAACTTAGGGTGATAAAAGGGCCAAATCACAAATTTTGAAGGAAATCCTTTTCCACCAGCTCAACAATTTACAATCAGGCTTTCTTTAAAAATAGCCGCGCTCACAGCCACGTGGTGCTGCACACAGTCAGTGCAGTCTTTTAGCATCTAATGTACTACTGTATGGCAGGGCAATTGACAATTTATGCTCGGTTTATAATAGACTACTGCCACAAACTCAAAGAATGATCCCAGCAGCCTTGAAGTGAGACACGTGCATTCACTATAACAAAACCCTCCCATCCACACACTGTTTTCATAATGGGCCACTTGAAGAAACACTCGCACTGTTTGTTCAGTCAGTCAGAGGACCTCACTGTGTTGACTCTTATTCTACTCTCTACAGGGTGGGCTATTTCACTGGAGGTATCAAATGATCACCTATTCTGTTTTCCCTCGAGTGGATGTAGTGGTCAAAGCATCAATGAGCCACTGTGGAGGTGCAGGCCTCTGACACGCAACCAAAAAAGGGAAGCTGTCAATCATCTCCGAGGTTTTAACCCACCTCAATAATGCTCTGTCTTCTGTCAGCTTGAAAATTTAAAGCCCATCTTCTACATGTGATAACTGCTCTCTACTGTAATTACAGGTTATTTTAAAGTAATTACTTGTAAGAATGTTGATATTGAGTGATTAACTCCTTTTACCACCTGCGGGCATTTATTTGATATTCCGACATGAGAGGTGTGAAAATAATAAAATGGTGTCGCAACTAGTCCGTCATAAAGAGCGTGTGTTTACTGTGCAGGATGCTCTCAGTGGAGAGTAAACAGAGAAAAAAAGGTGATGACTAAACCCTAACCCCTAACACTCTCATTCCTGTCTGGCATCATGAAAGAAGCTCTTCAGTCATGACATGTTAAAAAACACACTCCGTCTAACATCTCTCCCCTGAGGAAAAGAGAGTAGTCGTAGGTGTGGTTGCAGCTCTGGGGGCGAGTGCATGTTGAGCTCTTCTCATGGTAACGTCAAGCGATGTGAAAATATAACTCAGAGGACAACTTTTATTAATTGCAGAAAATGTTTGCATTTGCAGATTCTGTAAACATCTGCAGGAGCAGATGATGCAGCTGCCGGGCCACATAAACCACAGGCAACACCACCAGCTGACCATACGGAGGGCCTTTGGGAGAGAGGTGGGATTGAAGTTAAGCTTTTCATTGGAGGAGTTTGGAATGAAGCTCCATGACTGACCACAAGCATTTACTAAGCCACGCCGTGCCCCGGCAGCTGGTGACCAGTCTTGACCACAGAGCTGCATAATGTAACTTCACTTATCAACTACTGTGACCTTTTCTCTCTGAAGCACTTTACATGTAAGTGCATGAACACGCAGAGGCTCCTCCTAAGTGTAACTATCTGGCATACCCAAATCTGCACACTTAATCCAATCTATCGCTCAACCTGACAGACAACAAAGAAGATTTAATTTTCATTAATAGCAATTAACAGCATACCATACATCTGTGGTTGCAGGCAAAACCTCGGCTGATCCTGAATGCAATCTGAGCCACAGGAAGGAGTCGTGCAACAGGTGAAAACAGAACGGCAGCACCACCTACCTGCAGATGAGGATGTGTTGAAAAAAAAACTATATTAAGCTATTTTGTTCTTTTATTTAAATGGGAGTGATGTGACGTGTTTTTTTTTGGGGGGGTGGGTGGGGGGATTTAAAAAGCAAACAGTTAAGCACTCACCTGCGTACGATACTGCAGCTAATACTTGATTTAAAAGAAAAGGAAAAAGTAAAGCTGGAGGAACTTTAATGAATGTATTTATTGCTGCACGATGAAAGTATGAAGCCATTAAGTCATAAGTCTTGTTGACCAACACACCGTTAGGTCTCCTACTTTCAAATACAATATTTTGTATCTACAAACTATAAGTGCAAAAGGAAAAAAAAAAAACATTCTTATAATACAAATGCACCCAATTTAGTGAATCGTCTCCCAATTATTATCACTCTTGCAAGCGCACAAGTACAGAGAGCACTCGGCGATCAATACCATCATCACGTCAAAACACCAGGTATCTAATGGATGTATAAACTTATCTAAATCAGTGAGGTTGTCAAGATTTACAGAAACTTGCTGCCCTCTTGAGGCAAGAGAAAGATCCCTTGTAATTCTGCAGGACATTCTTGTGTGTAAATAACGCAATTTCAAGTAGTGAAACAGTGTTTTAGGAGTGTCATAATGCAGTTAAGAAACTCAAAGATCTTCCCATAAAACAGGAAATGTTTCCAAATAATATTTATACATGAAAGCTTTACCAACCTACAAAGGTTTTGTTCTTGGTTCATGTTATTGACGTCTTGTACCCATCTGTTTTTTTTTTTTTGAACAAGTCAAAATCAACTATCAAGTTCAAAAAGCTGTTGTATCCCCAAAATCTTTGTTCCATTTGGTGTACATAGTAAGAGTCGATGGGCTAACACTGGGCTTAATGCGCTTCAGGGAGTCCTCAAAGTCTTTCATTTGGATGTTCCGCATCTGTGGATACAGACAAAGAAGCATACAGATAAATACTGTTGCGTCATGGCAGTTAAATAGGCAGAAAGGAAATATCTGTAGTGTTGTGAATACTTTCGTTACCTCACTAGCAGCCATACTTCGGACTTGTTCTGGTCCCAACTCTGTGGAAGAGAGGATTTTCACATGAAAAAGAATTTAGCTCGTCAGGGAGGCTGAAATAAACTCCATAATATCAGGAAGACTCTTACCTCTAATCGGGCCGAGCGCAGCGTCTTTGGCTAATGACGTGAGATCACTTCCTGAATATCCTGCACTTTTTCTATCAAGTTACAAATCCAGGAATTAATGCATATAAACACAAAAAACACTACCGTAAATGCTGTATGGCGTGTAAATATGAAACTCACTTTGCGAGCTGTGACAGCTCATTTTTGCTCAGTGGATTCCCATGCTTTCCCAAAAGGTTTTTCAGCAGCGTGAATCTCGTCTGGAGGGACGAGAGTTACATCCAATAACTCAAAGAACTTCAAAAAGTGTTCATTCACATTTCAAAACTAAAAAAGACACTGAACATAGTAATGAAGTGTGATAATAGTTCCAATGTAAATACCTCCTCGTCCGGCAACGCCACGTAAACCCTTTTTGCAAAGCGCCTGTAAGATCAACACAAGAGGAACATTGTAGTGAGCTTGTAACAGAAGAAATACATAATAATTGTGCAGCATGTGGAGTTGCATCGTGTACCTCAGTACTGCTTCATCGAGCTCCTGAGGCCTGTTGGTCGCTCCCATTACAAGCACCCTGTCATCCTTTCCTGACTGCACCTGAAACCAAGAAGCACTGTTGTGAAAATAACACCGGTGCCCTCTGAGGTAACAGTGACTTAAAGCACTCTGGAGGCCGGTTCATGATCAAACGTCAGAGGCTGCTCTTACCCCATCGAACTCAACGAGGAACTCGGTTTTTAATCGACGAGAGGCTTCGTGTTCTCCCTCCCTCCTTTCACAGAGCAAACTGTCGACTTCATCTGAATGGAAAACAAAATTAGAGGTTTGTTTATGAGCTTGCAATTTGGGTTTGGGGCGCATTTAGTCAATAAATAGAGTAATACAAACCGATAAAGATGACAGAGGGCTGCAATTCTCTGGCAACTGCAAACAGTGCTCGTACAAGCTTCTCGCCCTCTCCCACCTATGATGGTGATGACAGGAAAGGTTAAAAAAAAAATAAAAAAGGCTTCACTAAATTTTGTGTAGTGTGGAGACCTACTCCAGACAAAAAATAGTGTTTTCTTACATATTTAGAGGTCAAACTGGCAGCGCTGATGTTGAAGAATGTGGCATTTGACTCCGCTGCAACCGCTTTGGCCTTGTAAGAGGAAGCAAAGGCTGTGATTCACCTGATAATACTGTGGAAAGACTATCAACAGCTATATGCAAATTATGAAAGCACAGTTTGATCTGAATGAATGCGTTTGCTGTGTTGAAAAGAACACTTATCTTACCAGCATGGTTTTCCCGTTTCCAGGCGGGCCAAATACAAGTAAACCTCGTGCCGGAGATCTCAGGCCAGTGAAGAGCTAAATGGCAAAATGTGAAAAAGCAAGTAAATGTAAATATGACCATGACATGTCATCAGAGATTAAGGAAACATGCTAAATTGAAATACTGGCTTCTCCGACAACAATGCTACAGCCAGTATGATCTCCTGAAATTTCCATTCTGGTCCACAACGTCAACAGTCAACGTCAGTCCTACACATTGTTCCTTTAAGCAGAGACAAAATGTTTCTATGTGATCACCTCTGGTCTTAAGGCAGGGAGGATGACAATCTCTTGGAGTGCTTGCTTGGCCAGGTCCTGTCCTGCAATGTCTTCAAAGGATACAGACGCTCCACTGCAGTGAACACAGAAAGCTACTTTAACTGAAGCAAAGGGGTTTTCTTTATTTGATTTCCACAGACAGCTAAATGTACATGTGTTGTAATAGCATTGCTTATAAATACCTGTCAACAATTTCATTCAGAATCAAGTTGGCCAGTTTGCTGTCCACATTCTTGAAGTTTTTCAAATCCCTCTTTGGGGGTTGTTTCCCAGCTGCAGGTTTTCCATTTTGAGCTCTTCCCGCCCGTGGGGTCACCTTAGCAGGAACAAAATTATCGAGAAAGCAGCACACACTTCATCAGAATCAGATATCTTGAAATAACATACAAGCAGACAACTTAATGTAATTTAAAAATCACCTTTGGATCAGTGGGTCTGGATGGGGGTCTAACAGCAGTGGAGGGCCTGGTGTTAGAGGACACACCTCGCACTGCAGGCTGGCTTTTGGGAACAGGCTTTGGTTGTGGAAGATTGTTATTTGAGGTCTTCGGTGGATCACTCCTCCTCTTTGATGCCATTGTTGCCTCTGTGAAACAAGAACTCTATTCATCTTCAGCATGCCTAAAAAAAACAACAACGCTTGCTCCGCTACAAACACTCTACAAACAAACACTCACTGCACAAAAAGCCGTCAAGTTATCATCATTGAAACATCATCCAGAAATATAATATCCTGACCTTGACAGTGTCTTTCAGACGCTAGTTTAGTGTACGAAGTGATCAATGATCTGGTCCCCTCTCATTAAAGGAGTTCATATCACTGCGCTCAGATAATGGGAGGACAACTAGGATGACCAACAGAGGTGATCAGCGTTCTCTATTAGAGCAACAAACTTTTGGAGCTCAGTATCAGGTTATATGAGAGAGTGCTGCAGCCTTGATGATTTTAAATTCAAGATAAAATCATGGCTAAAATTAACCCAATCGTGTATCCATCACACATGAACGCAAACTAGAGCTGAGACGAATGCTTTGAAGCTTCGACCTTTGCCACGGTAATCAACCTCCAAATCAGTATTTGAATGCTTCGTTTTGAGATCTTTTTATATATAAGTATGTTATAATAATGTATAAATCCCATGAAAAAAGGAATAATCCCAATTCAATTCAATTCAATTCAATTTATTTTTATATAGCGTCAAATCATAACAGAAGTTACCTTGAGATGCTTTATATATAGAGCAGGTCTTAGACCATACTCTATAGTTTGGAGACCCAACAAGAGATCCCACCAAGAGCATTGCAATGCGCTGTGGCCAGGAAAAACTCCCCGTTTAGCGGGTAGAAACCTAGAGCAGAACCGGGCTCTGGGTGGACAGCCATCTGCCTCGATCCCAGAATTCATATTCAACATTAATTATTATTAGTTATTCTCAGACAGATATCGCTGTTTGTGATTTGTAGAGGTGCGTGTGTGTAGAGTAGTGTGGCAACAGCGCTGTCCCAGGCACTGAAATGGGGAAGATAGAGACAGACAGACAAAAGAACATGTCAGCGCCGCACCACAAAGCGAAGCTTCGAATACCTTCGAATATTACTCATCAAGCTTTGAAGCCCAAAAAATGGTATTCGGGATAGCCCTAACGCAAACACTTGATGTGTCTTAATGTTGTTGTATGGTGAATATGTAATGTTACTGTTTTGTAATTGTGTTTTTATACTACATAGTTCATTTTTATAACAGAGATGTCACTCTCTGTTTCCTGCCCAGGGACTACAGATGTGAACCAGCCTATAGCTCTGTGCAGTGCATTGTCCCTGTCAAACAAACAAACAAACAAACAAACAAACAAACAAACAAAAAACAAACATGATGCCACTTACCCAGAAGAGCAAGCCTGTCTTTTGCCATGGTGCGATTGGTGACCATTTTATCTTGAAGCCTCTTTGCTCTGTCATATTGCTCTCCTGATGCTACAAAACATAAGAGTGTGTGAGGCTTAACGCATGTCAACACTGCACAGTGTGTGTATATATGTTTGTTTGCATAATTTTTTTATTTGATTTTAATTAACCTTTATTTAGCCAGGAGGTCCCTTGAGATTAAAATCTCTTTTTCAAGGGAGACCTGGCCAAGATGGCACACCATTAAAAAGTTACAACAATTATACAGTGGAGCATGTTAAAACAGACAAAAGACAACAGATACATAATACTAAATCCAGTTTAGGAATAGCAATTGCACTCTTCAGTTACACAGCTTTTTTTATCAGAGCTTTGAACTCTCTCAGGGAGACAAAATCATGAACATAATTACCTCTTCCAGTGATCTCTACTGCTATCCCCCTCTCCAGCTCAGAGATCCCCTTCTTGTACCACTTCACAGCCTCCTCTTTATCTCCTGGCATCAACAGAGAGAAGATGTTTATTACTTAAGCTGTCATAAGCCACAACACACATCAGATAATAACTCATAAACACAATAAAAACAAACCTGTATCATCTTCGTCGATCCTTAAAGCCTTGGATACATACTCAAACGCCTGTTTGTGGTGGTTTTTAATAACTTCACCGCTGTCTTTGCTCTTACTTGCCATTATTATTTAGTTTCTGTCTCCTTTGTTTCTCAGTTATAACTCATAGTTAGACACTTTTGGAAAAGTGTAGCTTCAGATTAAGCTTTAAAATCACATTTATAATCGGTTCAATGCGAAGTCTTTCGTTTAAAAACAATATGTTTTGGTATTTATATGTATAACAGTAACGCTGGTGTCTACACAAACAGTTCCAGCGCTTACTTCCGGTTTCCTTTCCAGGAACGTTAAAAGGGGAGAAGTGTTAAGCGTCATAATGCGGCACGTTGTTCGGGATACTACACATGCGCAGTTTGCACTCGCCTCCCGGTTACACTGCGCATGCGTAATACCCTAAACTCAAGACCCGTGTCCCTATCAGAAAAAAAAGTTTGGAAATTTGAGTTTGGTCGATTATTTCTCTGTTGTTACAATGCTAATTGGCATTGTATTTTACATCGTTGGAAAGCCTTTATTTATTGATCTGTTACAACATTTCACTATACGTACTTGTATGTGTATATGTGACAAATAAAATCTCTTAAATCTATAATGGCATAAAGAATAAACATAGTCTTTACCATTTACTCTCTTGCTGATGAATGTATATATATACACACACACACACACCTTACACTCAGTTGTCAATTTGTTAGGTAAACCCATCACAAAGGACATAATGTTCAGTTTGTGTTTGTATTTGTTTTAGGGAAGTGTTGATACAACTTTGTCGTCAGTTCACAGGGCGTAGTTTTTGTTGTCATTGATGTAAATAGAATGAACAAAATAAACACGGAAAAAAAGTTTGGAAATGTGTGTTTAGTGGATTATTTCTCTTGTTGTAACAATGCTAATTGGCATTGTATTTTACATCATTGGAAAGCCTGTTTATTTACCTTCACAATGATGTCCAACTTGTAAGGATCATGCATTTATGGGATGAGCAGCACAGCTGATTATGTGGGTAGCACCCAAGAAAAATTTGCCAAAATGCTCTGCCAATGGTAAACATACATAAGTGTATGGATCTTCCACCCGCTAGGCTCCTGACGGTGTAATAAATTAATAAGGTGTAAAATTGCCAATATGTCTTGTCTGTTCCTTGTTACTGATAGAGAATTCAATCATCCAATCCACCAAACAACTCAAAACAAGAGTCAACACCAACAGGAGAATACACTGTTTACCATTGGTAGAGCATTTTGGCAATTCTTTCTTGGGCGCTCCCCACATAATCAGCTGTGCTGCTCATCCCACAAATGCATGATCCTTACAAGTTGGACATCATTGTGAATAAAAAATCCAATAAATCACAGAAATAATTGTACAAACACATTATATCCCCTCCTCCCCCATCCCTATAACAATATTACTGCACCATTAAATAAGAAGAGTTAATTTCATAAACAATTACATTTATACATATAAATGAATTAAATCCGATAAAAACATAAATGAAACACATTCAAAAACAAAAAAAGGAAGAAGGAAAGGATAAAAAAAGATAAGTAAATTAAAAATAATAATAATAATAATAAAAGTTTTAAACTGCTGACCCCATATTACATATAATTCACAACTTATACTTAGTTCTTTTTAATTTATTTTTTAATTTATTTATTATTATTATTATTTTTAATTACTTATTTTTCTGGTTTTCTTTGGTCCTTTCCTTTTTTTATTTAATTTTTTTATTTTTTGTTTTTGTTTGGTATATGTATCATTTATGTTTCTATCGGATTTAATTCATTACATGCGTGAATGTAATTTTTTATGAAATCAACTCTGCTTATTTAATGGTGCAGTAATATTGTTATAGGGATGGAGGGGGGGGTATAATTTGTTTATACAATTATTCATTGGATTTTGTACAGAATACAAATAAAAAGACTTGGAGCAAAAAAATAATAATAATAATAAATAAATAAACAAAAAAACCAAGTAAATGTAAATCAAGTTTATCAAAACAATTGACATTTTATCACTCTCTTAGCCCCGCCCCCTTGATTCCACCCCACCAATCACCTTCTGTCAGCTAACCAAGCAACCAATCAAAATGCTTTGACGTCACCATGACAACAGTGTCGGAGCCGCCCCTTACCTGGCTCCACAGACTCACTCAGTAATCCTCTGACTCCGACTGTGACAGCTGCTGCTGCTCCTCCTGTCATCATCTGCTCTCTGCTGGGCTGTACGATATCTCTGCACATTACAAAGACTTTGTGCCTTTGATACCGACGGCAGACTGTCTGATAAACTGACTGATATCTCCGGTGAACTTATTATTAACCGGTAACAACACAACGGAGCCAGCTGACGGAAACACTGAGCTAACGTTAGCTTAGCCCAGCTGTCTGACTGCCCTTTGTCTCTAGCTGGCTTTATTTCTCCTCTCCAGGGTTAAGCTGACACCAGGCTTTTTGGCAATTTTACTTATTTTTGTCTGCCTTTGACAAGAGCAAACCAAGATAGGAGGCTTGGGAACCAAGATGTCGAACCGAGTGGTGTGCAGAGAAGCAAGTCACGCCGGGAGCTGGTACTCTGCTTCGGGTAAAACTGTCAACAGAGCACCGCTAGCAAGCTGGATGCTAGCTGGATGTTTGTTTGTCATGTTGGTCTGTTTCATTGGTGTTTTTTGTATTTTGTATAACCTTCATTATGTTGAGATCAAACCCTGTGTGGCTCATAGCTTGCCACAGTAGATTGTGATGGCTAAACATTACTGCTAACAGTTAATCCATCTGATGAGAAGTCGACTAGCTAACTTTAGCTTCACTTGACTATACCTCATCTCATTTGGTGCATGGTTTAGTTTGAGCTTATTCAGCACATGTAGTGGATGGAAATCTACCAAAACAAACAGACACATCAAGTAATCAAAGCTTTCAACTTAACAATAGATAACTTGGGCTAATATTGCAGAACTTCCTGGCCTAGCTGGCTGTTGTTATGTCATGTTGGTCTGTTTTATTGGTGTTATTGGCTATTTTGTATAACCTTCATTATGTTGCGATCAAACACTGTGGAGCTCATGGCTTGCCACAGCAGATTGTGATAGCTAACATTAGGGTTGTACTGCTTCTAACAGTTAATCCATCTGATGCAAAGTCGACTAGCTAACATTAGCTTTGCTGACTATACCTCATCTCTTGTTATCCCATTTGGTGCATGGTTTGGTTGAGCTTATTCAGCACATTTCCTCCTCGGATAGTCGATGGATATCTTCCCAAAACAAACAGACACATCTGCTGCTTTTTGACAAGTAATTTCAACTTAACAATAGCTAACTTGGGCTAATATTGCAGAACTTCCTGGCCTACCTGGCTGTTATTTTGTCATGTTGGTCTGTTTTATTGGTGTTTTTTTTATTTTGTATAACCTTCATTATGTTGAGATCAAACACTGAGGAACTCATGGCTTTCCCACAGCAGATTGTGATGGCTAACATTAGGGTTTGTACTGCTAACAGTTAATCCATCTGATGAGAAGTCGACTAGCTAACATTAGCTTTACTTGACCACCTCATCTCTTGTTATCCCAAGCTAGTATGCTAGCTGGCTGTTTGTTGTCATGTTGGTCTGATTTTTCTGTGGCTTTTTATTTTGTATTACCTTCATTATCTTGAGATCCAACACTGTGGAGCTGATGGCTTGCCACAGCTGATTGTGATGGTTTCTGCTAACAGTTAATCCATCTGATGAAAAGTCGACTAGCTAACATTAGCTTTACTTGACTACCTTATCTCTTGTTATCCCAATTTGATGCATGGTTTGTTTGAGTAATTCAGCACATTTCCCCCTGGGGTGGTCGATGGAAATCTTCCAAAACAAGCTGCCTTTGACAAATAATCAAAGCTTTCAACTTAACAATAGCTAACTTGTCTAATATTGCAGAACTTCCTGGCCTACCATCCTGCTATCTGGCTAGACCTGCCAGCAGTACATTTTAAACTCAAGCTGCTAAGTGTTATTGTGTGTGTCTTGTTGGTCTCTGACACTGACTCGCTTCAAGTTAGGTGCAGAAATACTGGCTGCCATGAAACAAAGGACTGGGAAGGGCAGGGCAGAAAATTGAAGGTTCATGTTGCACCCCTTCCCCCATTTCACCAGCTAGCTGCTAGTTTGTTGTTATTGAACGACCAAAGCCTGCCTGTTTATCCCTTTAAGCTTGACTTACTGCATTATTATTGCATTATATATTACTGCATTATTTAGAATTGATTTTAAAATTGTATAATTAACTTTTAAAGCTCTGCATGATTTGGCACCAAGCTACATCACTGAGCTCCTTACACCCTATGTGCCACCACTGGCTATACCCAGGTCTAGGCTGGTGACTAAGGGTGACAGGGCCTTTGCCATCAATGCCCATAGACTGTGTAACAGCCTACGTCGGGACCTCAGGTTAGCTGGCTCTACTACCAATTTTAAATCTCTTTTTAAAACCCATCTTTATAAAAAGGCTTTTTTTTCAACTCTCACCTTTTCCCACATCTTATATTGTCCTCTTTTGGCTTATGTGTAGTAACTTATTGTTTTGATACCACTGGTTACGGGTTTTAGTTTTCTCATTATTTGGTCTTTATGTTTTATTCTTTTGTTGTTTTTATTTTTATCTGTATTTCATTGTATCTGTGCAAGCACTTTGAAACTATGTTTAGAAAGGTGCTATACAAATAAAGACTACTATTATTATTATTATTATTATTATTATTCGTAATAACCGTTTTCGAAAGAACATAAGTTACATCAACGATATTTGTATTGCATATAAACAATATGTCCATAAACTAGTCTACCCGATCCCTAAATGAATTATAGTGGTTGTTTGTTTTTCCCTGCAGACTTAATTATATTGGCTAGTCAGCTATGATTTGATTTATGTTGACATAACGTTAACACTAGTACAGTACAAATAATCGCAGTTAGCAAGTTTATAGTTTAGTATGTGGTATTTTGTATTGTTTAACCTGGACCAGAACACAATGTAAAAAGGTCCAGTTCATCTCCATTTCTCACCCAAAATAGCATCACACTTAAAGCAGCAGTGGGTAGGTTTGGAGCAAGTATGATTTAAAAAAAAGTAATTTTTATAAAACGGTCAGTAGGACAGCAGTGCATGAGACAGATAATCTGAAAAAAATCATGTGCCTCCAGTGCTCCTAATGGCACCTGCAAAATTTCACAGACTGGAGGAAAACAACCAATCAGATCCGAGCTGGAGCCAGTTGAGATCAGTTGAGGAAATACCAAGCACCGCCCCTTTTTAATCCAGTGATGAGAAGTGAAATTATTATTATTTTATTTTTTCTTATTCTACCTTTTCAGGATCCCAGCTGAACGCACAACTAGAAGGCTGGCTGTCCAAAGCAGAGTCTACGATCAGACCTGCTAGAGCCATTATAGCGCCGTAAGAACACGTTGAATACAATATGAACATGTCAGAAGGTATCTGTGATGCCGTCTCCATTCTAATTGGCACGTTTGTGTTTGCAGGCATGCAGGGTATACCTATTGTGGTGCTTGTGCAGCACATGCCTACAAGCAGGTTGATCCCTCTGTTACGTAAGTCATTCAGTTTTTATCTCTATTCCTTACATAAGAAAATGCTTTGTATGACTGTTTCTTATCTTGAATTTCCCCCCACAGATGTTAGTTAAGATAGTAGAATATAGTGCTGGTGGTGTGCCTTTTGTGAATAGATCGAGTGAGATAAAATCCTGTTGCCCTTCAGTCGTAGGGTGTTCATCCTGGGACCTTCACACCATGTGCCCCTCTCCCGCTGTGCCCTGTCACCTGCAGAGATCTATAGAACACCTCTCTATGACCTGAGAATCGACCATAAGGGTATTCACTGTTTTCACTCATGACATTGTGATTTCTACTTTTTATGTGTGTTCGTGTTTGTCGCTCAATCTCAGATGTTAACACATGCTAATGGGTTAATTATTTAGAATGGTATTTTAAGGGTCATGTGAGGTAGTAACATAGCCACAGTTTGGATTACAGTTTGTTTAGTGTAGAATGTAGTGTGTGTTTCATGCCAAAAAACAAATGAGACAGGAGGTGCCTTCAAATGGGGTCGTGTTTACCGAGTTCACGAGAAGAGTCCATATGAATGCCCCCCTCTTGTGGTATTCACAACATCATAAGTGTCTGAAAAGCTCAGGGTTTACGAGTTGTGACGTGTTTGTTGACATTGTCATAAATGGCGGAGGCCATGGAAGTTAATTTTTCAGTACATAATAAGTTAATATAATTTAATTTTAGTCGTGTATTGTTTTTCTTCGTCATTTTTTTATAATGGGTCTGAGGAAAATGTTGATATTCCCAACGGCCTCATCTTTTTCCTCTGTTATTATGCCTTTGCATTTCCTGCATTATGTTACCCACTAGCTAGCTTGCTAAATTGTTAGCCTCTGTGGCTTCTAGACACTGACAGTAATGTTGATATTGTCGTTGCTTAGCAACGGTGTTCTCGCAACTTAATCACTTGAACCCAACCATATTGTGTACACGACTTCCCACATTATAAACACGAGCTCACGAGCTTCATTTGAAGGCACCAAAACACCTTTTTTCAGTAACACTAAAAAAAAAAATGAAAAAACAAAATAACCCCAGAATTACAGTTTCTTCATTATGATGGTTATAGTCTAACCTGACCAGAGCTCCGACATGCAGTCTTGTGAGATGATACATTTTTAATCATCCACCACGGACCAGACAGTTCCCTCACTATTAACATAATGGCTTTGTCAATGATGAGGTTTTTCTCAGCTAGACACTTATCAGGATATCCCAATACCCAATTTAAAGTGAGTGTACAGCTCCAAAAATGACTTAATCAGTAGACATTGTCATCATAACACAAATTAATTGCACAAATTAAAGTTAAACTCACCTCTGTTTTACAGTTTATGCTGACCTCTGGAAAACTGGGTTGTTTGAGCGGATGAGTCTGCAGACAGATGAAGATGAGCACAGTATTGAAATGCACTTGCCTTACACTGCTAAAGCCATGGAGAGGTAATGCACATAGGAGTGGCATTCATTGAATTAAAGAATCAAACACTATACACTCACAGAGGGAATGAATAAGAAAAAGGTTTTTCTTAAAAGTTGGGGTTTTCTTCTAAACAAATGTTATGTTATGTTTACATTCAGTGTTTCTCACCAGAACACATTGTGTGTATTGTTGAGCTCTAACAAATGTGTTGAATGCATTTCCTTTCCCTCGGAAATATTATGATATATATCATCAAAACAATATAAAAATGTCTATCGTATATATTTTTCTATATTTTTTTCTATCGTTATATAGGCTAGGCCTATATATATATTTTATTTTCTCTATAATTTCAGTTAAAACTGTTAAGTTCTTAAAATGATAAAATACTAGTACTTTTCATTTCTCAAATATTTAATTCACACAGGAGTGAACAAAAATAGGCTTTACCATGTGGTTCTTTCATATAGTTTAATTATTGAATTACCAGAAAACATGCCGTATTGTGATTTATATCGTCATTGAGATATGAGATGACATATATCGAGATGGAAGAGTTTGGCCTTATCGCCCAGCCCTAATTTCCTTCCTGAAAAAACATTTGCAAAGCTGATTTTTATTTATTTTATTATTTAAGTATTTAAAATCCTGCATTGTTTACTTGCTAGCCGTCTGTCTTCTTCCCATATTTTGGCATGTTACCGTCTCCTGTAGCTCAGCGAAATAGTGCGAGATCATTGGCAGGAATGTGTATCACGCTTTTAGTTCTGTTCCTTCTTTTCATTGCCTTTCTATACATACCGTAAGCCAGAATCACATTGGTTCAGGGACACATGGAAAGTGTGATATGCATAATTGATAGAGCCTTCTGTTAGGTTGGCAGGAGTCAAAGGCATTTTCCTGGTTGAGAAAAGTAGGGATCAGGTAGTATGAAGTGAACCGAGCACATTAAGCATTCAAGGTGAACTAAAAGCTGTGATGTTGACTGAAGAGAAGCATTAGTAACGTAGGTGTTGCATATAGGGTACAAAGGTGCAACTCACCAGTATCGGCGTTTCATGTTGTAATCTGGCAGTTTCCCATTAGTTTTCAACGATGGATGCTTGATGGGAAATAAAATAGTATTAATGCAGATTTTATTCCCACCCATGCCCAGCATTGGACATAATTTGACAGAGAGGTGCAGCTATTGTACTCAAGTTGTTAATTCAATAATCTAATGTTGCAGCCACAAAGACGAGTTTAGCATCGTCCCTGTGCTCGTGGGAGCCCTGAGTGAGTCCAAGGAACAGGAATATGGGAAGCTGCTCAGCAAGTACCTGGCAGACCCGTCCAACCTTTTCATTATCTCATCCGACTTCTGCCACTGGGGTAGGTACCGATCAATAAAAGCACAGAAAATGAAACTCGTTCTCTGAGAGTATTCTGCCATTAACACTGCGGTTTGCTATCTGAGGATAATTCTGCTCTAAATGTCATAACATCTCTTTTGAAGGTCAACGGTTCCGCTACACATACTATGATGAATCTCAAGGGGAGATCTACAGGTCTATCGAGCATCTTGATAAAACGGTAACCACTGAGATGTATTTAATTCAAATGTGAGATCATTCATGAAATAGAATATGTAAAGATTATCATCAGCCACATGCACAGCTGTTATAGGAATGAAGTACACATTAAATAGACATTAATGAAACAGTGATCCAGACCCATAATACTTATGGGTGAGAGACATGTCATTTTGAATACCTCATGTGCTCTTAATGTGAGTATTTACTTTCATGTACCTGCTTAAAATACACCATGTTCCAGGAAGTTAGAATACAGAAGGGCAAAGAGGAAATGGATAGAGAATTTTCCATTTGTTTTCTCGTGATAAGGAAGCTTTTTTTCTTGGAACACACAGCATACAGAAATGATGGCTTTCTAGACATCAAATAACCAAGTATAAATTAAACTAAATATTATACTGAACAACATGACTTCTGACTTTTTTTTCTCTGCTTGTGAAGGGGATGGGCATTATAGAACAGCTGGATCCCATGTCTTTCACCAACTACCTGAAGAAGTACCGCAACACCATCTGTGGGCGTCACCCGATTGGAGTGCTTCTAAATGTAAGTACCACAGAAGAAGAGCCTCATCACTATTTAACATTATGTAGACATGTTGATGAGGGGTTCAATTGACTGTTGGCTATGCGCCGCCTCCCTTAGTTACTGTTGCTAGGCCTCTATGCCAAGCTTTCCGTTCTCACACAAGCAGTTTATAATGATAATTTACCTCCCAAAAGTCTCAAGCTGTCCCGAATACCATTTTCTTTGTGCTTCAAAGGGATATTTTGGGATTTATGCTTTATTATTACATACTTGTATACAAAAAAAAAAAAAAAAAAATTTAAATACTGATTTGGAGGTTGATTACTATGGCAGTGGTTGAAGCTTCGAAAAATTCGGGTCAGTCCTACAAAACTCTTTGTAGGGCTTGATTTCAGACAGGTCAAGAAAAGGAGCTTCTCATTTCTAGCTGACGATTAGCTGATTTGCTGGCAGAAATGACAACTGTTGCAAGGTTTTATGTTTACAACTGACTCGTTTTAAATGAAAACCCTGTATAGGAAATCCGTACCTAAATATGCATTTGATGGCTACATATCATGCTAAAAGACCGAGGCTAAGGCTGCATGTCCCAGGCAAAAAGTTAGTATCATCCTCTCCAGTTAATGATGCATAGGATAAATGGAAATAAAGAAACAGGATTGTTCTTGTATTGCATTATAGAGGTGTATTAAAGAAGTGTTAGTCCTAGTACTTAATTTAATTCTAATATAATCTGTATAAATTTCAAACTAGTAGTCAGTTAATGACATCCTTCTTGGCCTTGGAAGTGACCCTTGGCTACCACTGTAGGTAATAAGCTAGATAGCCAGACATGCAGCATACATTAGAGCAGTTAGACACACTGTTTTAGCCATCCATTATGTTTCTGAACATGTGTTTTTGGTTTTGTATAGGATCAATTTAAGACACCACCCTCCAAACTCTTCATATAAAAAACAGGAAATGAGTTAGCATTTTAGCACTTTTTTTAATGTTTTTATGGTTAGATGCATGAAATAAGGTTTGTGGTTAACACAAGCTTAAGAGATTTAATGCTTCGTTCTACGATATAAAATATGTCAGTAAATATCCCACTCATGAATTTTGAGTCTTTTACGAGTCTTAAAAAAGGCGGTTGCAAACAAGTGGCTAAATGAGACTACTAAACGTCATCACGCTGACTAGCATGCCTTTACAGCCTCGTTGTGTATACTCATGTTCATGCGACCGTGGTGTAGTTTGTTTATAGCAGTATTAAAGCTTTTTACCTCTGGCGATTGCATTTACGCTTCAAAAATCATAAAAGTGGTGTTCATTTGTGAATTATCTAATGTCTAGTTACAGTTGCTAAGCTATGATTGGACAATCACTGTTTGGGGGATGTGTTTAGTGAACAGTCAATTGGCAGTGAAGAACCGTACAAAAGAATGATAAATGGATTAGTTGAGAGATATACCTCCTGTCGTGAGACTGAGACACTCTATCCTTACTGCCTGACGGAGTGCTGATGTTACTGTTTTGCAGGCTGTGGCTGAGCTGAGGAAGTCTGGTTTAGAAATGAACTTCACTTTCCTGAACTACGCCCAATCAAGCGAGTGCAGGAACTGGCAGGACAGCTCCGTGAGTTACGCTGCCGGCGCTCTCATCGCTCATTGAGGTCGACTCTCGCAGGGGCCTCTGCAGCGCCGTCGCCCTGCCCTTACTATCTATCGCCATAACCTGACCCAGACACCCTCCCTCTCGCCCCACACCTAGTTACGCCCACTATTTGCAGGAAGGACCTAGACACTCAAAGCCAATACAGTCTTCTTTCTCTGTCTCTCCCTTAGCTCTCCTCCGCCTTTCTCCACCCTCCTCTCAGTTTGAAGTGTGTCTCAGAGCTTTTGGTTGAAATATTTTTGCTTGAAGTGCGGTTTTGAGATGATGAAGGTGCAAACAGTTAGAGGAGATAGGAATAGAACGTAGTATGTTGGCTCGGAGTAAGCGTTGGGAGGGGGAGATCTCATTTGGGTTTAATCCCAACTTGTTTTCCTGACAAAACGATGGATTTGACTTGTGATAATGCAATCTTTACATTTGGGCTCTTGGCGATCTGTGCTCATGTAAGTTGTCTCAGAAAAGGAATGAAAATAAAATTGCAAATCTTAACGGAGCATATTGAAATTTTGCCAGATGAAAATGAAATGAGTGTTTTGACTGACTGCTTCAAGCTACTTAAACTTTGAAAACCGTGTCATAGGTAATTACTACCATTGCTCAACATATGTTGTAGTTGCTAACAAAGGGCTGCACCCAACAAAGTTCACTAACCCCCTACTGTACAAAACCAAAAACATTATTACTCCTAGTTTATGAAATATTATCTTTTATTCATATTTTATTCCTTTTATTTCTCCCTTTTTTTTGGTAGTTTTATTAGACGTGATAGTATTTACTCAAGTAGTGTGTAGATTTGAACAAAAGCAGTGTTGTCAGTTGAGCTCTGAAACCATCAACATGGTTTGCCCAAAAAATTAGTGTGTGCAACCCTGCTCCCAGATTTCCAATTATATACCTGTAGCATTAGAGATATGTTTTGTGGGGGCCAGACTCCAGTACAGAAATGTAATCAAAGCTGGATATTGTGTAAATTACTCCAACACTGACACCTCTAGTCTTTGTTTACACTGCCACCTTGAATCTCTGTAGTTACTGAATTGTCAGGAGATTCGAGGGAAGATTTCTTTTTTTTTGCTAGACTTGTTAAAAAAATGTCTTTTGTTACACATTCAGTTCTGTAAGAGCAGCAAAGCTTTTGTTTTGGCCTGATCAAAGTGGTAAAGGCCTACATGATCTGCTTACATTGTTGGAAATGTTATTAGATCTGTTCACCAGGTAGTAATTTACAACTCTTTTGTGTTAATATGTTTTGATTTAAGAATGCCAAAAGTTATTAGGAAGATTTAAGTCATCCTTATTTAAAGGTTTGCTTTCCAGTTTTATTGCTTCTGAGTGTATGAGAATTAATTTCAAAAGTACTCTCGAGGCAGTAGGAGTATCAATTAGACATGGTTAGCTAAAACAAGTAGGAGATGGCCCGAGTTTTAAGATCAGCACAAAGTCATAAAGCTTTCCTTTAAGAATCTACCCAGAAAAGTGACAGATGTTGCTCCCTGCTGTATTTTGGAATCTATTAAATGAATATTTACTTTATGAAATGTCAAGCACGAGGATTATTAACAAAAGAAAATGTTTCTTTTTCAAAGTAATATGCTATGTAGTCCTGCTGCCTGAAACACTCCTAGTGTTTTTGTAGATTAACAAACTGCATACAAAAGCTGACTGAAACCTGATGATTCATAGTGGCAGTATAGGCTTTTAATGACGATATGAAGTAGGCAGCACACATTGTTTGCTGTCCTGTCATTTGACTGATTAGTCTTTTACTGATGCAGTCGTCTAACGTTGGTCCGTCCCTCTCGGCACCATAAGAGGCGTCGCACCAAGCATTAAGCTACAATGTCCAGTTGAACCAAGCGGGCACTGACTGAAAGATGAATCCTCAGACTCACTTGACCTCTGATGCTAATTTAAGGGAAACTAGTAAAGCATGACACACTGTGCTATTGTGCCTTTTATCACTGTTGCACATATACATATAAAGTGTATTCTCACTTTTAGTCTTATTTTAGAATGTGTACTTTCAGTTTTTGTTTTTCCACATGTACCCCCCGACCTTGCCTAGTGCCCAACAATGTGTCCAGCTCACCCAGCACTCCAGCAGTGTTTCGCTTGTGCCCCCCCCTCATCATCTGTTGGTCTAAAATGGCACCAACTGTTATCTCCTTTCTCCAGCAGGGAGTGGTGTTCTCTTTTTTCCACCTCACCTCATTCCTGTAGAGAGACAAAGGCTGAACCTCAACACTGTTTGTTTTCTGTTTATGGATCTTTGTTTGTCTTTTTAGAAATGTTTTTTTTTTTTTTCTTGCTTAGAGAATGGGAACTTACACGTCACAAACCTAAAATATACTACTTAACTACTCCCTAAATGGAGTTTTTTTGATCTCAGGTTCCACTGACAAAGCATCCCAAAAGGCTCTTCAGATAAGGCTGTGGATTCATGTTACAAAACAAGTAAAACAGGCTGAAAAGCATGTCTGCTCTGGTGTCTTGTTCTTCGAGTGCTTACAATCACAGAAAACTACTGACTTGGTATATGCATTTCATTGTTTAATCACTGCCTTTAATTAATTTTGTTGTTTATACCTCCCAAGTTGGAAGGAGTTAGTAGCCTCTTTTATTTTTAGCACTTCAGCAGATGAAGCACACTAGAGTGTTAGTTTGGTTGTAAACTGTGATATTTTCAACCTTGTATGTTTGTCGAACACGTTTGCAGTGTAGTACTGCATATACTACTAATGTAGACATCCTGTGTAGATATACAGTTTATCTATGATGCTTATCCAGTGTCCAATGGTGACAATTAGAAATGTCACCAGCAGAGGGAGTCAGGTGGTTGGAGGAATATTATAGTAAAATGAACACACAGTTCTTTCATTTCAGAAACTAAAAACACCCCAGATAGTATTGTATATTCTATGTATAATACACTTAGTTGATAATACTGTGTCATAAATCCTACCTTAATGAAGGTTTTAACATTTAGTTTTTGTTGAAACAGATTTAGAGAGGCGTTCATTGATCATTTTGGAGGATGCCGTTTGTGGTGATGTTGAACTGTATTGCATCATACAGAGAGGTGTTTCTGTTATTTAGCCTATCTTCATTGATATACTGGGTGTTCCAATATCCATACTACCTTACTATTTAGTATGCCCCAATACATACTATGTCAAATACAGTATGCCGAAAATACCAGGATGTCCTACTATATCCGGTCGCATTTTACAGTATGCAAGCCAGCATGCTTTTCTGGCTATTCTGACCCATAATCCTCTGCACAGCGGATATGTGAGCAAGAGGGTCAAAGTACAAGGCGCAATGTCATGACAAAAGTAGTATGTCCCAGTTGTATGCACACTGGATGCAACAGTACGTACTTTGTTAGGGAAACTGCAATATGTACTAAGAGTAAAAAGAACAAGTATGCAATTTTGAATGCAACCATAGATGGGGTGAACAAAATAATACAAACAATGTAAAGTGGTCACGCACATCCAAAACCATAGTAGGCCGGTGCTGGCCCAGTAGAAGACAGTAATGAAAAATGTAGAAGGTCCACACACAGACGGCATCATAAAGGGTATTTTACCTTTTAAGATGGCGTCTGTGTGCAGATTTATTAAGTCTGAAGAAGAGCATCTGCTTGAAACGTCACTAACGAAGATGTGCCAATAAAATGCACTTAAAGGGAGCAAAAACTGAATGACAATGAATGAATTTGGATGCAGGGAAAACCTGCTATACAATGAGGGCAACCAAATGCTGCTGCCTTCCAGGTGTCCTCATCTGGTCTCTGTTTCCGGACCAGCAGCATCAGCTGGAGGCACAGGGCTTGATAATACAAGTTAACAAGACATATCCTAGCTGATGCAATATGTTGGTGATTTGTTGGATGAATTTCTATCAAACACAGTTCAGTTTTCATGTCATGCACAATCACAGCTCACACTGTAATAATTATTATCAGGTTATTACAGAAGCACCAGGCAGATTTAATCCTCATATAAATATTCAGTTGCTGTTTAATCATTCCACTGAGGTGTTAAGGCAAGTCAGTGCTCAGATCAGGAGGAACAGGTCTGATGATCTAGGAACAGGAACATTTTATTGGCCTGTTTAGACTGATTGTTGTGTAAGATCATATTCATTTCACTATTGTACTCTAATTATAGCTTCAAAGAACACTGGGTTGTACTTTTCAAACCACAAACAATTTAAAACATGTTTGAATGCTGTAAACTAAACTCTCCTCTGCTGATTGTGTAGTACAGGCATGTCTGGTTATGCAATCAGCATTTGTGGACTTTGATGACTTTATTGTGAAGTTATTCGTGAGTTTAGTCAGTGTTTCTACATAATTTGAGGTTGGGGCATATATTTCTTTGTGTGTCTGTAAACAGGATGGGCAACCAGAGGAGGTTTATAAGCAAGGTACGCAATTCTGTTCACTCCAATCGCAGCTTTTGGGAAATTCAGCTCTTTAAAATCGCATAGCACTTAGATTCCAAGGTGGACAGGATAATCATAACATCACCTCCAGCAATGTTTGTACCCATGCTGTGAAAAAGGCAGCACTGGCATTTCAGCAGGCTGACACACCTCCCTGTTTTACTTTGGGAGGAGTCAGAGAGGCTATTTGCATCCATTTAACTTCATACAGACGCTTAAGGTTAGTTCTAAGAGGAGAAGATTACTGCAACACTGCGAGATGCACTGCTACGGGGACTTGGTCAGCTATCTGAGCTGTGGGATGATCCTGTCAGGACTCGGGCAGTTGGTCCATCACAGGAAGACACAGACCTCCTATGGGCGCCACATGATGGTACTGTCTCCTCCGGCTAAGACGGTCCCAGTCAGACTAGCCTGGTTCCTCCAGGAGATGCCGGCTTTCCTGATCCCCCTGCTTTTAATGCTCACCGTGCACAATCCCTCCAGTATAGGGAAGTACCTGCTGCTTGGGACCTTTTGCATGCACTACTTTCAAAGGTAAAAGCAAAGACAGTTTTGGTTATTTAATATGTATGTGTGAAAATGTACTTTATCAGGAGTTGTGTGTAGGAAACACACCCCAATTCATTCAGAATACAAGCAACTATACAAGATTATTTTTCATATTTGACTTATAAATTCAGCTCAGTTTAATTCCTGTTACTTGTCACACTGGTTTGATGTGGTTTATATTTGTTCTCATAATATATTTAGTTTGGTATTGTCTTATACCCTACAGTATATTATTACACCTTACATTTCTTAAATGATTTATATTGTTGTATTTGTCTCATATTTACTAGCCTGTTTGTGTAAAGTATGAACATCAATGTATTCTTACAGTTATAATTTTATTTAATATATTAATTCATATTTTATATTTATTTTCTCTACTTTATTGTTATTATTTTATTATTACCATTTTTTGTCCTCTCTTGTTTTTCAATTTACAGTTAATATCTGTCATTATATGTAGATATGATTTTATTTGTTATGGTTTAGGTTGTTGTAGTCATTTTTCTTAAGGAAACAATAAAAATCATGATTAAAGAAAAGGCATTCTTACAGGAAACAACCAATCAGAGCCAAGGAATCTCTAAGTAAGTAAGTAACTGTCACTTCACTGCTCGTGAAACGGTCAAACTAGACAGCGCTGATCAAATATGAATCAATATTGTGTTACTGTAATGCCTATTTCTCACCTCAAATGTCTTCAGAAACATCTTGTAGTGTACTGTTTAGCTGTAAAATGAGAACATTTGCTCCGGCTGGTGGGCGGCGCTTGATTTTGGCTCGACAAACGTTCTCATTTTACAGCTAAACAGTACACTACAAGATGTTTCTGAAAAACATTTGAGATGAGAAATAGGCATTAACGGAACAGAATATTGATTCATATTTGATCAGCGCTGTCTAGTTTGACCGTTTGATTGAAGTTTGCGAGTTTCGCAAGTGGTGATTGACAGCTGCCCAGAGATGGCGAGGCTCCAGCTTGGCTCTGATTGGTTGTTTTTGTTCCAGTGCGGTCTTGCAAATCCCATTAGGAGTAGAGGAGGACACAGAGGAACAGGATATGTTGTACAAATTATCTGTCTCATGCACTACTGTGAGGATATAGTAACAGTTTTATAAAAATAACTTTTCATCATATTTGCTCAAAGTTACCGACTGCAGCTTTAATGTACAGTAATAATGATTGCGACCTATCATTTTGACAAACATGTAGTATTATTTTTTATGTTATGTTGTCATTGTACGTATAGCTACTGGGTGTAAAATATGTATTTAGCCACTCTGTAAGTGAAGAGCCAAGAAAAAAACACATTTTCAGACAGAGACACTGAAAAAGGAGCTTTGCAAAGGAGATTTCCTGCTGCTATAATCTGAAGGCTGTGAGGAATACACTGGTAACCTCCCGTGAAGAATGGGGCTTAATGGCGCCTTATTTCCCTGTACTTAAATGCTAAATCGTTTGTACAAAATCTCTCTGCCTTTCTGTAAAACATGTTCATTGCATGTACCAGCATGGATAAAAATGCACTATTATCCCCTCCTCTTTACTCCTGCTGTATCTACTATTTCTTCACCAATCATAGGACATTTGTCTATTCACTACTGACCAGAGGAAGGCCTTTCCCACGGAGTGCGATGATGCTAGCAGGTTTATTCTGCTCTCTGAATGGTTTCCTGCAGGGACACTACCTGTTACACTGTGCCCAGTTTGATGATGAATGGTCATCTGACTATCGCTGTAAAACTGGTAGGAGCAATTTATTCTTTGGTTTATAAAATGTTTTTAAATTTTTTAAATATGAAAGTCCTAATGAATTGTATTATTTTATGTACTTCATACATTATAAATAGGGCTGTCAATCGATTAAAATATTTAATTGCGATTATTATGTATTTGTCCATAGTTAATTGCAATTAATCACAAATTAATGTGATTATTTTAACATTATATTTAACATTAATTGTTTATCTGCTCAAAATGTATCTTAAAGGGAGATTTATCAAGTATCTGATACTCTTATCAAAATGGGAGTGGGTAAATATGTTTGCTTTATGCAAATGTATGTATATATTTATTGTTGGAAATCAATTAATAACACAAACTACTGACAAATATTGTCCAGAAACCCTCACAGGTACTGCATTTAGCATAAAAATATGCTCAAATCATAACATATCAAACTGCAGCCCAACAGGCAACAACAGCTGTCAATGTGTCAGTGTGCTGAGTTGCTTCAAGCTGCATGTGTTTATCATAAAGTGGGCATGTTTGTAAAGGGGAGACTCGTGGGTAACCATAGAACCCATTTTCATTCACATATCTTGAGGTCAGAGGTCAAGGGACCCCTTTGAAAATGGCTATGCCAGTTTTTCCTCGCCAAAATGTAGCTTTAGCATTATTTAGCCTCCTTCTTGACAAGCTAGTATGACATGGCTGGTACCAATGGATTCCTTAGGTTTTTATAGTTTCATATGATACCAGTATCTTCACTCTAGCTTTAAAACTGAGTCTGCTACAACTTAAAAATCATAAGTTTAAACGATTAATACTCAATAACATATACTGTACAAGTATAATTGTCTTCTAGGTTTACTGCTGTTTTACATTGGAATGGCCATCAATGTACATAGTGACTATATTCTACACAACTTGAGGAAACCAGGGGAAGTAGTTTACAAGATTCCTAAAGGTAAGAAACAGAGATCACGCTTGGATAACCTCTCATCCACTATGTGCAGGTAGTGACCTGTGTTCTTCTTATCTCTCCTACAGGAGGACTGTTTGAATATGTGTCTGGTGCCAACTACTTAGGAGAGATAGTGGAGTGGTTCGGCTATGCTGTAGCCACCTGGTCCCTTCCAGCGCTCTCATTCGCCTTTTTTAGCCTGTGTTTTATTGGACCAAGAGCCTATCACCATCACAGGTACAACACTAATGAATAGTCCTGACACACACATGTCAAACTACCTACATTACCATATGCTATTTCTGAGTGACAGTTGTTATCTTCTGCTCCTTTGTTACAGGTTTTACAAGGAGAAATTCAAAAACTATCCCAAGTTACGAAAGGCTTTGATTCCATTCATCTTCTGAGAGAAAGAGCACCTGGCTGATAAGGGCAGATAACAACTGAACCAGCAGCAGCAGACAAGCACATGACTCGGCAGTCCTATTGTTGTATTTTTAAACAGAAATTACATTTTACTGCACAAGAATCTGCTTTGATTTTGCTTGCAGTCATTGTCCAAAAACCATTATGCATGCACAGACTAATTGTTCAACTCTTTCAATACAAACTGCGACGGAAGATACTTGCAAAAAGACACTGATGCAATCGCAGTTTATTTTTACACTGATACAAAATGTACGAACTGCAAAAGAACAAATAACACATCTCATTACTCTGAATGTTACTTGGCTCACATTACTATTTGTCTAACTGACAACCTGTCAAAACAATGTGAACAGGAAAGCATTAGGGAGACGTTTGATTGCCTGAGGTTAGTCTTTGTATTTTCATAGCTGTCATGGTTGTGAGTTTTATCCTACCGATCAGCAGGTTTAGACTTGTAATATTTTGGATATAACACAATGTAATGAAAAAAAGGGTGGAAAATTACCACCAGGTAATTGCTGATAGTTTATTTTGGCGCTATGTTGGCTAAAAGAATCTGTGGCAACCTTGCAGCACCTCCTAGTGCTGATCAAAGGCAATTGCAGCAGAAACATGCTGGTTTGTAATAGTGAAGGTTTGATGAATGGAGCGATGCAGGAATGAGTCCGAAAACCTGTAAATAAATGAGCATTTTTGCCCTTCCGGTTCAAGTCAAGTCAAATTTATTTCTATAGCACATTTAAAACAGCATGAGCTGACCAAAGTGCTTTACAGACATACAGGCAGAATAAAAACAGGTCAACAGAGCAGACAATAAAATCACACATATCCACAGATAGAGACCGATATAAAATCCATGAGTAAAAGACTGTTATGATGAGCATTATAAATGGCCAATTAGTAATCACAATTTAAGTGCATTCAAAAGTCAAAGAAAAGAGATGGGCCTTGAGCTGTGCTTTGAAAGACTCCGTAGAGGGAGCAGATCTGATGTAGTGGGGCAGTTTGTTCCACAGACTGGGGCCCGCAACTGAGCAGGCTTGGTTCCCTCGTCTGGAAGTCAATGGGTTTTTGGTTAGATGCCTGAAATAAGGTCTGTGGTTAACGCAAGATTAAGAGATGTTAACGGTTTGTTCTGCTACATAAAATACGTCAGTAAATAAATACCCCACTCGTGAATTTTGAAGCTTTTACGTATCTCCAAAAAGGCGGTTGCTAACAAGTGACTAAATGAAACTACTAAACGTCATCACGCCGAACACTAGCCTTTGCCTAGAGGTGGTGACGTGAAGTCATGCGACCGTGGTGTAGTTAGTATATAGCTTAGCTTTAGCTTTTTACTCCTGGCGATTGAATTTAAGCTTCAAAAATCATAAAAGTGGTGTTCATTCGTAAAGATTATCTTGCTGAACAAAACTTGTAATTATCATAAACGTTTGTTTGCCACAGAGCTTATTTTCTGCAATAATCCAAAACCCAATGGAAAAATCCCTTTGGCTATTTGTTGAGGGAACCCGGGGCGATGCTAACTTCCGGGTTGGCCTACAAAAATACATCATCCCTGCAGCGCTCCATTGTTCCCAACAGCTTAATCCTTTTCATTCACTAAATTTGTATACTCTCTAGAACATCATTTAAATGTCAGTTTCAAGGTTTAAGTGTTATTGGCTGGAAGTGGTGGTGAGATGGCTGGTGAATACAAAATGTGAGACTGCATGGAGAAAAAATTCTTTCCGGACAAAACATCAAACGTAGAGGACACACATCGATGTGTGCTGAGAGCAAAGCTGGTAAATTACAGTTAGTAGCCTACAAGTTCACAAAAGGGTGATCACCAGACAACAACAAGACAGAGGCAAGACATCCCCACTGACTGACAGTGGGATTCAATCAGATTTTCACTCAAGACAATGCTGACATCTAGTGTCTAAACTGAATATTACTTTTGAAAAATAAAAACAGCATTCATTCCTCATTTTGATCATCACAAACCTGAGTCTCACACTGGATAAAATGCCTATTCTGCTAGTTCATATCTTGAATTAGATATCGCACATCCAGTGCAAGATTAGCAGTTTCCACAGCAACTTGCAAGGCATTGAGTTTAGCCGTGAAGGAGTCGAGCACCCGTGGCTGCACAGCAGTGACTCCAGACAGAGGTGCAGGAGAGAACTTTGGGTGTTTAGTGTTCAGATAAGTCCACTTCTGATTTGGGCTACTTTCCACCAGTCCACAGCCACAGAAGCCCAAGTTATCCTCCATGTGTTCTTCTTTCATGACATCTGCAGGTTGAGTCCAGTGGTGAGCATGAGTCAGATCCATTAAAGAGTTCCCACCATCGTGCTGCAGCGCTGCAGCCACCGACTCCAGAGAGTGACAGAATCCTTCCACGCCACGAAGGTGCTCCGTTTGTGAGCACCCTAGTGCCGATACGGTCTCTGTGACTTCATTCATGCTCTAAGATGAAAATATAGCATAATGAAGAAATGTTGTAATCATGGCCGTAGCAGCTATGAGGTCAAAGCCCTTTGTTTCTTTGCATCAGAATGACGTGAAACCTCTTGAAACTGACAGCTATCTGTGGGGGTGAAGATGTGCCGGGTGAGGTGACTGGAGAAGAGCCGGAGAAACTATTGATGCTCTGTTAAGCAATTCTTTAATACTATTTGATGTTATCTTTCATTTATACAACCAACGGTGATAATTTCATCAGCTGCGGAGCGCTCAGAGCAACGCACAGCCACTTCCCTAAATTTTTTCTCAGTCAGAGACCAGAGTCCCACACGGGGTTGTGTGTCGGTCTGACGGGGATACTACCATATCAGCAGGGCGATAATGTCGGGCAGGTTGATTTTTTTATTTATTTAATATTATGACTTTATTCTCATTAAATTGCGACTTTACTCTGCTAATATTAATATTAATAATATAAACATTTTTTCCTCAAAATATTACAACTTTATTCTCCACTTCTCAGAGAACACAGATCTGTGGGACATGTTTTGGTTGTGCAGAACGTTTTGAACATGAGCAGAAATCTTGCTGAAACACATATGAACTATTAAAATCCAGGGGTTTAGAAATTAATTAAAATGAATTGATGTATCATTGACATGAATAGGTGCCACATGCACATTTAAAGATGTTACTTCCCCAAACAAAAAGGCACAGAAGAGGAGGGAAGAGTAAATCATGACAACATGTGTGATGACTCAGCAGAGATAACGTTAGATGAGAAAAGTTGATCTAAAGAGGAATAAATATTTGAAAGCGATACAGAATGCCTGTGAGCCTTACTGCATTATATTCCATTAGATTTTGAATTGTCACCTTCTGCCTGAATTTTGTGTTTTCCATTAAATAAATAAAAGACATTTACACCATAAATTGGTCCATAAATATTCACCAGAATGCAAGAAATTAAGTGTTTGACGTTAAAAATTTCTAAACCCTGGCTACGGCCCTGGTTGTAATGAGACTGTTGTGAAGATATATGAAATCAATCAAATTGGGCTGGTTTAAGACTAAACAGTGGATCTCACCTTGTGTCTGATGTAAGCAGCTAAGTGGGTCTCTGTACATCCTCCTCCAAGTAAGGCAGCTGGGTCCCTCAGGGCGAGCCTCAACACATGTTCAGTCTTCTGGCACACCACCTTTAACAGACACATAGACAGAAATTAACACATCAGGTCAGCTGTCACATTTGCCGGCAACACTAATTGGACATTCAAAGCTGATGTCTGTGTGTCAAAACAATTATGTGTTTTTAAATAAAAATCTGAGATGCCAGTTGATAGATGCTTTTAGCAAAAGTGCTGCAGAAGAATTTAATCTCTCCCCCTGGCTCCTTTAATGAAAAATTAACTTCACGCCGATCAGATTTATGGAGCCATATATTATTAATCATATTTATGCTTTATGGAATAATATCTAGTGGAGATTGCATATCTTAGTGGGAGTGAGATCCATCTCATGTTAGGAGTGAATCTATTATGTAACAGGCACATGGTTTGCCATCCATCCATACGTCTCTTTCTCTCTCTAGAAACCAACAGTACAGTCCAAACACTTATCTTACCTTCAGCTCGCTTAACATTGTCTCGTTCCTGTGGCAGAGGATCATCGTGCAGATTGCCGACTCCCCAGGAGGGTGTAAATGCAGCATTGTCTTGGATCCAAACTGCCTCATACTGAGATCTCTCACTGTCCCGTAGGCCTTGGCTGGGATTGTGGTGTGTAATGTGGCCACAGGTTGAGCACCTATTGTTTAAAGCGGACAGAAATTAAAGAATTAAAGAGGACCTCACACACAGTAACAGTACAAGATATACCTGCCTGGCCGGTACACTAAACATATTGACAATTTCACACCTGAAAGAATGCAAACATTGCAAAGCACTTAGTAGCATTTAAGTTGCTTCAAAGTTAGATAAAAAATATCTTCATATAAATTCTGCATCTACTTGTTCCAATGCTTAAATGAAGCCACTGAGTATCATACATATTGAGTGAAGTATTCAAACCATTTGGCATCTTTGGAAACTTTGGGATGTCGACACAAATTTTAAAGTCCTGTGGTTTCTAAGGGCTTGTCTATATGATATTATATTATTATTATTATATTATATAAAAGCTTGGACAAAAAATGGGGAAAGGGCTTTTGCATATTCTGCACCCTCAGCCTGGAGTTTGCTCCAAAATGACCTGAAAAACAAGGAGCTGGTATCAGTAAATATGTTTAAATCTAAAATGAAGGCTTTAGAAGCCGACTCTATGGCATGCCAATGTTTTGAGCCCCCTTGATGTACAGCTGACTCCCAGAAAAGTTCCTTTTTGTCCCCCCATTTGTCTTTAGTTAGTTCTCTTTTAATGCAAATTTTAGTGTTTGTATTTTATCTCTATTTGTGTCTGTGTCTGCAACTTTGTATTCTTGCTGCTGACCGTCTTGGCCAGGTCTCCCTTGGAAAAGAGGTTCTTAATCTCAATGGGTCTAATCTGGTTAAATAAAATAAATAAAACAAATACTAATTTTAAATAATGGATCCACCCAGGATTTACCTGTCAGCTGAGTGAGTGGCTCCATGAGAGTGATTCCCAGTCTCTCTAACACTGTGACACCATGACTCCTCAGGTATTGCTGCAGGACTGGGTGGATGACCTTCTGACACACAAAGAGCTTCACCTCATCTTTAACCACCTGTTTGCCGAGCTCCAGGAGCTGATCCAGTATCTGCATGTCTGTGTCTACACCTGGGTGCACCTCAATAATCCCATCTCCCAGTTCAGAAAGGTCTCCGGCAAGAGATGCACTGAACAACACCACGCGCAGCAGTGGATTTGAATGCACATTCTCTGACTTGTCAAGGCAAAAGACATCAGGCATGTCCACCAGTAGACCCGGAAACACTGCAGAGTTCAGCACAGCATGGCCTTCAACAGACACAGTCACTATTTTGCCAAGATTGACTACACCTGGGCTGCTATAGGGAACAGTCAGTAAAAAAGCTTGCACGGCCAACTTGCTGATGTGGAGTGCCTCTGGCTCTGTGAGCACACATGCTGGTTTGCTGGAGATACCACTGTGAGCTAATGTGATCAAGTTGTGGCTGCTGCAGAAGTCAAGCTTCACTTTACAGTCACAGTCTTCTCCTTGTAAGTAACTAATGCACACACCCAGCAGGTGCTTGTTTACCCTGATGGCCACATTTCCTCTGAGACCAGACTGCTTTGCTTGCTCAATAAGAGACAAACAGAGAGTGGCAGCAAACAAACCACAGTCACTGAAGCGAGAGACGTGGTTGAGGATGGAGGTTTTTATCAGATTGATGAAAGGCTGTGAGGAGGAGATGGCTGCAAGCAGAAGTGAGGAGGTTGAAGTGGTTATAACATGACCTCCTATGTTGTTATGAACTTGTTTCAGTCTGCCTGTGGGGCCAAAACAAGATCTCAGAAGCTGCCTCAGCAGATAAAGCTTGTTAGAGATGTCAGAGTTGTCCAGAGGTAGATCCACACAGAGAGATGGAGACTTCTGGACGAGTCGAGACATTGATGAAGCTGTAATGTCTCACTTTAGCAGCATTATCGACGAAGTAACGTTACAAACCCCGCTCGGCATAACGTTAGTGAGTTTATGAACCACTATAGTGTCCTTTTAGACCTTTTGTCTGTTTAGCGACATTTGATAGAAAACGCCACTTTGCTGCTTTCATGCTAACTAGCTAGATAATCACCTTTGCTTAGCAACGACTCGGATAGTGAGGCTTATCACATTGCCTGACTAAAATTAAACAAATCTTGAGATACATTCCTTTTGTATAGCACACTAAAAACAAATCAAAACAATGTTGATTTCATATATGATCTTTACTATTGTATGATTAAAAAAATAATATTTCGACAACATTTAATGACGAGGTTAAAATACAGGCTCTTTTAAATGCGCAACTCGTTTCCATGGTAGCGCCGCACAGCATTGGGGTCCTATTCAATAAACTGTCGCATTCCCTAAACGTACGGTGATGTCATCCGGGCGCCTCATCGTTTCTTCATTCAAAACATTTGGCGGTATGAAATCTGTTGTTAATGTTGATATATAGCTACTTACAAAAACGTTTATATCCACTAAACTTGTTTATTTCATAAACGTTACTCGTTATTCTACCTCTAAAATGCTTAAAGGTCCCATATCATGCTCATTTTCAGGTTCATACTTGTGTTTTGTGTTTCTACTAGAACATGTTTACATGCTGTAATGTTAAAATAACAATATTATTTGCCTCATAGTCTGTCTGAATATACCTGTATTTACCCTCTGTCTGAAACGCTCCGTTTTAGTGCATTTCAACGGAACTGCAACGGAAATGCGTCGCTAGGCAACAGCTTGGGTCCATGTTTACTTCCTGTCAGCTGATGTCATTCACATACACTGCAACCAGAAATAAACTGGGACACATTTAGAATGCTTATGTTTAAAACCGTGTAATGGTCTAAATATTGTATATTTGTGACATCACAAATGTACAATAACCTGATATTTTCAGGTGGAATTTCATTAGTTAATTAATTAATTAATTCATTCATTCATTCTCACTGTGCAATATCATTTTCCACAATTTTGTTAATAGTTTGTTTATTGTCAATACTGTATATACTGCTCCTATTTTTATACTTCCTTCTATTTAAATGGTTCACATTTTGTTACACTTTGTTTAGCTCTTTTTTTTTACTGTGTTAGTTGATGCATCTTGTTTTTTGCACTATCCCCTTTGCTGCTGTACACTGCAGATTTCCCCACTGCGGGACTAATAAAGGAATATATTTTATCTTATCTTAAATCCTAACGGCTTGTTTTAAATGCACAATTTCTGAATACGGGCTGTATGTATTTCTCCGTATAATGAACGTTTTGATAGTTTAACAGTATTTATAAAGCACTTAAACCTGCTTCATAATATAAAAGACATGAAAATCTCACTTTTTACAATATGGGACCTTTTCACCATCACGACTCGTGCAGTTTAGCGTTAGGACCAACATTACAGTGTCTTGTGTTTAAGACAACCCTGATAAATGTCTGTGAGAAATTGAATGCTGTGTAAATAACTAATAACAAACCTACCAAGTTATCTTTGCAAGATATGAATAGCACGGTAAGGTTGCTAGACACACCATAAGTGTCTATAATAAGACAGATAGTCTTATTATTTAAGAAGGTGATTAACTATGTCTGCCAGTGTTATATACTGTGTTGTTTATGCTACTATGTGTAATATGTTTGTGTAATCCATGACAATACACTTGTTTCAGGTGAAACTAGCTGACTGCTGCTGTGTTCACTGCAATGGCTCCTCGCAAATTTGTTATTAAGGTAAGTGAAAATTAAATATAGAGCATACAGACCAATGTATTACAGTTTTGTATTTAAGTAATATACTGTTCATGATAGTGTTATATTAATAAATAGTATTGTGTTATATATTAAAATGTTTACTCTGTGTGCAACAGCTTTTAAAACTTTAGGCTTTATATTGGTATTGTGAACCTACCATTTGATAATTTGAATAAAGCTGAGAATGAACATACACAGGAAATTGCATATTAAAGCAAACATATTTTCTAGCAAAAGAGCTGTAATCTGTTTGTGTTTTGGGCTAGTTCTCTATGACTTTCAATTTTAGATTTTTGCTTCCTCTGCAAACTTTATTCAATGTTGTAGCCATGGTACATTGTAGATCTGGTACTAAGTTAGAATTTATAACATATTTATTGCAATTTTGTGTCCAGTTTGGTATGGACACATTTAACAAAGGAAGATGGTCTAATCACAAAAAAAGGTGACCAAAAATAAACGGTTGTCATCTAAACATGTTAATCATATTCTTTAGTATCTTGTGACCAAATGTCATATGTGGGAAATGTATCTATTGTTTCTGAGCAAAGACGCATTTGGGTGCTTTTCACTGATCACAAAGCCTCATAATTTCTTAAAACTAAATGTTTCCCCACGTAAAATGCACACAAGATACTAAAGACTAAAACTAATATGCATTTCTTTAAAGCGTTACAGCTTGTATTACAATATTTTTGTATTACCCTCAAAAAACCGCTACAGACATGACTAGTTCCAGCAAGTGGTGTAAGTTATTATGGTCTATATTAAACCAGCTGTTATGCAGTAGGGAAAAATATGCAACAAAGGAATATATGCTTGCTTCTCTAACATTTACAGTATTAATATTCTGTTGCAACACCCTCCATGTTGGTTTTATTCATTGTTTTGTCCTTCGCAGTAGCAAATTCTTTGGCCACTAGAGGGAAGTACAGATACATGTTTCAACTGTTTTGCCTCCACATTCTGATGTTGTTATTCATCCTTTTTAGAACACCTTATTCAGAGTTTCTGCTCACATTTTTGCAAATCTCTCCTGACTGCCTCCCTGAGAGTTGTTAATGGACACGGCCATACAGAACAGAGGAAACGCATTCTATTAAAAATCCAGGCTGTTCATCCTCAGTCTGATGCTCTGTCAGGAATAATGCACATCAGATGTTTTTGTTAAGTGCAGGAAAAGCCGCCGGTCTCCCTTTTGTTGATGTTTCATTTATTGAGAGTTTTGGATGAGGGCTGCAGACATTTGCACTGATCTCTCACATCCTCCATAATGCCATGTGTGCCTAGTTGACCAGATATTGCATTCACTCCCTTTATTTGTTTCATATGCATGCCTGCATACAGGCTACCCCACCACCACCACCACCCCCCTCAGCTGGTTGTGGGAGAGTAAAACCCTGGAGGTTCACGGAGGGTTCCTTCCCACTGGGCACATAATGATACTGTTGTGTTACTCTGCCTGAGAAAACGCACACAGCCTCTACCATGCTTAACCAACTAACCACAAACAAGTATGCGAGAAGGAATCAGTCTACACAATAGCATTCAAGGCACTACCCTGGGCTCCTCTTTCGCAAAACAAACACCCTACCTTTTTTAATAAATTACTTATCTTCTAAGAATATTAAACATCTGCACAGAGACATTGTTTTCACAAACTCAGCTTGCACAGAGAGCAAGGATCACTGGAGCAATTATGAGTTATGTTCTTGGATTCACCATGCCATGTTTTGTAGGCTGTTCAGCAGTGTTTTATGATTCTTTCTCCTAAAATGTTTTCAAAGCAGCTCCCTCCCTGGTCTGTGAAACTGCAGGAGGTGCTGGTATGCTCCTTCTTAAAGAGGCTTAGACTATATAGTGACCTGCCACTTCTCAGACCTCCCGAAAAGGGCCTGCAGGCTAAAACACTGATCCACTGAAGCGCTCGCTGTCTGCCAGGACATTACCGCTGCAGAGCCCCGCAATCTGCCTTCTATTAGCAATATGCACTGCTGACTTTCTAACCGTCTAATGTAGTAGGTTGAGACAAAGTGTTTTAAGAATAAAAAGATTGAGGTATCACAGAGCAGTTTAATGTCAGAGGTTTATGTGCTGTTTAGTGTTGTTGTCACTCTGTAGATGAGCTCATATCGGACCACACATCACGCCTTTGTACAAAATCATCGCATACTGATTAGAAACATTTTGACATTTTCTAACTTTGGGAATTTCACAAGAGAAAGTGACAAGTATATAAAAAAAAAAGCCACCTTTCATCTCAGCACTGCCCTACATTTCCGCACAGGGCTCACATTTCCTAATGAGGCCAAACACTTCTCAGCCTGCTATTTCTCTCTATCTACCAATTTCTCAAGGATGTCTGCCTGCGTTTTGTTTGCCGAGTGTTACCTGGAGATATTCCTGTCTGTTCTTGCTACTGGAATTCCACTGCTGGGTTGTGTCTCTTTTTATCATCAAATAAAGAGGACTCAGGTGTGCTAACATTCACCTGAATGAAGGGAGCTTTGCACACAAAACACTTCCACGAACTGTCTGTAAATAACATTCGCTTCAATAATAATCAAGTCTCGAGCCCCGCCGCTCTCTCAGTATCTGGCAGATTGAAAAATTGGAAAAGAGAATTGTTTTTTTTTTAAGAGAAAAGGGGAAACCCAGGTGACTCACAGCACAGAGAGAGAGCTGGGGAATGAGGAAAATAAAGCCTGAGAGCAAGATTGTCACACCCACAGATCTAAAGAGCTCCCCTGGGTTCTTTGCAGACTTGCAGAAAAAGAGAGAGAGAGAGTCAGAAAAAGAGAGAGACAAAGGGAGATATGCAAGTTTTATTGAGTGAGACCGCATCTGCTGCCCCTTCTCTCCCAATGTAAACATCTGCGGCTGGTTAGTGTTAGCCTCTGAGCTAAGTGCAGTCCGAGAAGGTCTGGTTCTTATACGGCGCGATAGCAATGGCAAAGGGCAGCGAGGTGGGGAGGCGGGTGAAGTTGCTCGCAGAGTTTGGGCCCCGTGCCCAACTTGGAGCAGCACACTCAGGCGGGAGGATGGAGAGCCGGGTCTGGGAGAGAGATAAGGGAAGGTAGAGAGTGTTTTGGGAACTGAGAGTGATATAGACCAGAGCCCTGAAGACCAGAAAGGGAAAGGAGCCGCCGGTGGGTTTGTGTCAGGATTTATTTATTTACTGACTGAAAATATGAAGGAATTTTCTCATGTCGTGCTGCGGACCGCGGGCAGCGTCGGTCTCAAATGTTTCTTTTGTCTTTGTTAACCCTTTTTTCCTGCAGGTCACGGTTATCAGATTGGCAGTGGGGAGAATTAGGATAGAGAAGTTGAGCTTAGCCTGCAGGAAGACTCGGTCCTATTCATTCACTGTGTGACAGCACACAAAAGATGGCACAATAAAGGATTTGGTATTAAGTAGCGCTCCTTGCTGCCTCTCATTCAGCCCTCAGCCTCTGTTCATAACTCTAAAAAGCCTTTGCAAGGCGGAGAACAAAGCGGTGCTGGCCCACTTTAGTATGTATGAAAGGAGTAACTTCCTCTAGAGTTTGGCCCCTTATCAAACCTCTCTTTTCAACATTAGTATTGCCTTAAATGCGTCAAAGCAAAGAACACAAAATAGGAGAGCTCATGAATTTGATAAATGAATGTGTGGGGTAAATGAAATCCTTCAGGGTCCTGCTGATGGTACTCTAGAGATGGTTTTATAGAGTAAAGCATATGTGGTGGTATTTGAGTTTTTGAAGTTGTTAATCTTGCTGTGTTTTTGTTTTGCTCAAGGAAGAAAAGGTTCTTGTGGTCTGTATTACTGCATCAACAAAGTATTGGGCTGCTCGCAGAGATCTCACTAAAGAGGGGCCTTAGCTGGGGTCATAGTTCATGGCAGAGTTCAGCTTAGAGATCCACTGGTCACTCTTTGTGCTGGGAGTTGACAAATTTAGACCACATGATGTGATTGTAGTCACAGCCTTTGTGTAAAATTAGATTCTGCTGCTTTTTTGTGTCTTATCTGCCACACTCAACACATACTTCCTTTACAAAAGCTCTGATAGCTGCACCTAAACATTCAGCCTAGACTCAAAGATTGATACTCCAGCGGGAAATCTGGCCCTCCACCAAATCCCCAGTTTTGCTGAGCAAATGAATTTTTTTCTTATTAGTGTGATTGCATTAGCTTCCCTGACAAAATCCCCTTTTTCTTAGAAGCCCAGGGAATCACATGCTGTTTTTGTGTAAGGGGCAGACCAATGTTTATCATTAATGTCCAGTTCCTAGTTGAGCCTTGTCTGCTGCTCTAATGTGATAAAAGGAAGTTAGTCTAAGGCTTGCTAGATGTCTGGCTTTCGGCCCAAAACACAGACTCAATCAGAAGCTCAGAGACCACTTTAGGGGATTCACCCAGCTGGGCTGCACTCCCTACACTGCTCCCTTCATTCCAGGATATTGATCAAGTTAACCTTGTGTGTCGCTCTTTTGAGCTCGCATTAACTCATGGAATTTTAAGCCATGTACCCTAGAAGATTGATCTTGTGGTCCCTATCAGGATGTGCACACATGCATGGGACAAAATATCAGAAACACCTCTCATTATAAATGAACTATGACCTCAAAATTTCCATTGAGGTGAATTAAAGCAGCAGTTGGCAAGATAGGTTATTTTTAATAAAACAATCACTATATTCTGATAGTAGTGCATGAGACAGGTAATCTGAAAAAAAATCATGTGCTCCTAATGGCATCTGCAAGATTTCACAGACCGGAGGAAACCAACCAATCAGAGCCAAGCTGGAGTCTGCCGTCTCTGAGCAGCTGTCAATCACTCGCAAACTCCGACCAAACGGTCAAACTAGGCAGCGCTGATCAAATATGAATCAATATTCTGTTACTTTAATGCCTATTTCTTGCGTAAAATGATTTCAGAAACATCTTGTAGTGTACTGTTTAGCTGTAAAATGAGAAAATTTGTGACCTGGCCGCCATGTTGAGATCAGTTGAAGAAATATCAAGCAACGCCCACCAGCCAGAGCAAACTTTGTCATTTTACAGCTAAACAGTTCACTATGAGATGTTTTCTGAAAATATTGAGGCAAGAAATAGGCATTACAGTAACAGAATATTGATTCATATTTGATCAGTGCTGCCTAGTTTGACCATTTGATCGGAGTTCGAGAGTGATTGACAGCTGCTGCCGTTGAATGAACAGCCAATGGGAACGCTCTCTCTCTGAAATGACCTGTGATTGGCCAAAAATTTCTTTAAAGCCTGAAAACAGAGCCATGAAGAGGTGCAGAAGTCTAGTTTTCTCTCAGAACACTTGAATTAAAATATGCTAAAAGGTTATTATGGGTTTTTTGCCCAATGATGTCAAAAATATTCTGCCTACTGCAGGTTTAACTATGACCACAAAAATCCCATGGAGATTAATTAACATTTCTCTGACACATTGTCAACATTATGTTTCACAAGATTATATTTCTTAAACTGGTAACTCATGCATAGTGGCAGAGTTACTATACTCACCCCTAAAGCCATTCTGAGGTCTCAAGAAGTCAAAATCCATCCAGCGTGTGTCAACTCCAACCCCAAGAATCCACAGTGGGGCTCATCCATTAGTCGGCCCTTGTGTTTTGATTGACAAGGTCTGACCCTCTGTTGCTAGGCTTTCCCACACACTGGTAATTGTTGGAGGCAGTCAGCTGAGGCCACCAGTCATCCGTGGACCGCTGTGAGACAAAGGGCAGAGGATGGAGAGAATACTGATCTGTAGGGACGAGCTGATTCTGACAGGCAACATGCATACATTTTATACATGAGGAGCTTGCACATAAGGGGGGCTCTGTTCTGCTCCATGGCATTCCTGTCTTTGTGTCTTTTGTATAACAGCTTTTGTTTATTATTTTTGCAAAAGTTTGTACAGACTGTTTCACAGTTTTCTATTTGTGGTTATCACATTTTGATGTTTGGACTGTTTTATTCTCACACATTTCAAGATATGTTGTGATGAGTCAGAGGATCACAGATTAATGCATTGCCTTTATTAGAGGCTTAGGATAATTTCAATGATGCAGAGACATAGTTAAGTACAAGCTGGCACACATTAGTGCTATAGGACTTGACACATCCTGCAGAAGAACAGTGCCAGCTATGACTGAAATTGACCGAAACATTCACTGATCAGTCATATGGGGGCGCCCTCTCCTCTAGTTGACATGCAAGTAGAAGTAAGGAAGCAGCTTTACTTCGATTATTATTGCAGAAAGACAATGAGAAAGGAAAATGCTCTCATGGAAAAAAAGAAAAATATGTCAGGTTGATCTGCTCCCAACTTCAGTTTTCGAACAATGAATAAAACTCCTTTTAAACAAGAGGAGGTGACAACTGGAGAGAGTTGGGAGGCTTGTGTCTAGAATTAGGCCCTAAGTAGAGGGGGCCTTCCCCTACACACCCTGTCAATTCTTTGTCTCGCGTCATCCTGAGAGTGAGGCCGTAGGAACATCCCTCAAGTCTGGGTTGTAGAGTTTAGTCACTCTGTCTGCAATACTTCGGCCCAGGGGACGAGCCTGGCCCAGAACAAAGCTTTTAGTGTGCATTATATTCCCTGTTATTAAATGAATAACCTCTTCTATTTGTACACACTCCTTTCCAGTACTACTCGGCAAGCCTGTCTGGTTTTGTCTTTATACGACTTTGTTTTTGCTACCCCATTCAGTTCAATGCTTTCTGCACTGCAGCATTATCACTGTGGGTTTTAGGGCAGTTCTTGTTGCTCCTCTGTGTCATGTCGTGGGTGGTCTCAGTCCATCCATTACTTCCTTGTCCAGGGAGAGGCGAAGTTCACACGAGACCCACATCCATTTGCTCTCTGCAGCGGGCAGCTTTTGCACTCATGTGTAAACCATAATCAGGCCAGCCTGAGAAAGATGTAACGGCAACTTAACCAGCCGCGGCATTTCTGGCCTCCCTGTCCCTTGTAGCTTATTGTCATTGACACGATGACGTAGCGCTCCAGGAATCCACTCTGCAGCCCTCTACTCAGCTTTCTACAGCACTCAAAAAGTTGTAGTGCAGAAGTGCAGAAACATTGCAGAGTGCTTTAGGGTAGATCTGAGGAGTTTTACCACCACTCTGATACAAAGTAGGATAATCCCAATTTATGTGCTACATCTTTACACTCTTTTCACAGCCTGTTCTGACCTGAGGCAATGACTGTATTGTCGAAGCTTATAAAACAAGAAGATAGTTTTTACGCTGAGAGAGGGGAAATATGAGGAGACAGACAGGGCCATACTTTTTTGTAAAGAGATTGGTAAAGAGATGGCTAGACTGCTGTGAGAGGCCTGGGGTGATGTTTGAGGACGCAGGGGGTCGTTGTGGTTTGTCTCGCTGTCAATCACCCACACTCTGATTTCCTTTGTTGTCTCTGAGCTCAATGCCCCTCAGCAACCTGTGGCTGTCCTTCCTCTTTGTGTTACAGTGTGGGAACTTTGCCGTGCTGGTGGATCTCCACGTTCTGCCCCTGGGCGGCCAAGGGGACGCCAGCTGGTTTACTACGGACCACATCGAGGTACAGACGCAGGAAGAAGGGCGTGCGTGTGATTAAGCGTGCAAGTGAATATATGGCTTCTGTTCTGCTGGGGGCCTTTTCAGAAGTCAGCAGCAGCGTGGAATCTAAAATGACTTTGAGCCTTCTGTCCTTTCTTCTAGGGGGTTTTCATTGTTGCTAAACTGTTCTCATGTCTCCACCTAGCCACTTGTGGAGTTGCCTTACTGACCTTTCACTTGAGACTTCTACTGTCCGGTTGTCTGCCTGTGCTCGTCATTCATCTTTAAGGCCCAGACACACCAAACCGACATTAAAGAATTAGAAGCGACGAAAGCCGATGATTGCATCACCTCACATCGCCTGTGTCTTGGCCAAAAAGTTGCACTCGAACACACCGGCTTCCCTTTTTGAATGACAAATACAGACTACCGTGACCTGCTGGTGTGGAGAGTTATTTTATCTCACGCAGGCGCAGAACGTACGTGGTAGTTGGTCGTTGGCTGTAGTCTTGTAGTCAAATTTTTGGCCAAGACGAAGGCGACATGAGGCGACACAACTGGTGGCATTCGTCGCCGCTAGTTCTTTGATGTTGGGTTGGTGTGTCTGGGCCTTTACTTGTAAAGTCAAATCACAACTTGTGTTGACTCAACAGTCCAACAACATGTTGATGTACTGAAATATCTGCACGCTGTTTGCAGGAAGTTACAGCTCTGGTTCGAGATGCTGTGGACCAGAGGGTTAAGCAGTACACTGAGTCCCTCCACAACAGAAGACAGCCCAAACAGAAGAAGGAGCTGGCACCTGCTTCAGCCTTTTTTGTGAAAGGTAACATTTTGTGACCCTCATTACACTGCCCTGGAGCCAAATAGTCTTTAATGGTATTTATTATGCTATCATTTATTGCTTTATGGTCCATTATTGTGAGTAACGTTGCTTCTTCACATGTTTACGTGGAGCATTAGTTGAAATGGTTATTCGGTAATGAGTAGGAGTTCTGTTTATTCTGTTTTGATTTCCCTGTTGCTCATTCCTCTGGAATGTAGTCATCTTTATCTTCCCTTTCCACGTCTTAGGTGTGTCTGTCATCAACTCTTGAATAAGTAAAATGGTTTACTTTGGCTGTGAGCTCAAAACATAATTCATTTACTTGGACCTCAGTGCAGAGGTATGGCTGTGTGCATGGAGGTGGGCCACGGAGCTCTGAGTAGGAGGATGGGAATGGAGTTACAACAACAGTCTGAAAAGTAGTTCATGGCTACCTTTTGGAGTGTGGGAGGAAAGACAACAGAACTAGTTGGGACACGGTGGCGCTCTACGCCCAGGGTGTGACCTGGAGGCAAGAGCTGATAGGAGTTTTTATATTGTGTTGAACTGTTTAACTTGGCACAGAATTTAAGTCCATTCAAAATGGCTAATGTTTGTTACCCTTAATGGCACACCTGTGTTTATCTGTACTTGTAGTTAACTGGATGACACCCGAAACAGTTGCCCTGACACTTATACAACCATATAGACGAAGAGAAAAATCAAGTAATCATGCTCCAATGTGAATGAGCCAATTCGGTTCATCCCTATTTATCCAATGCAAGTACATTCCCCCAGCCACCCACACACATGCCTTTGAAGCAGTGTAAGGCTAGCTTCAGAGGAACCCCCAGCTGCGTGTTGTAAGGCAGACAGGTTTGTCACAGGTAGCAGTTAAGGGCAGTTAAACTGGGCTCACTCAGCAGGGCAGGCCTGACTGAGAGTGGGATTACAGGGCAGTTGGCTCCATAAAGTTTCTCCTGTGGCTGCAGCTCTGCCTCTCACGCTACTCCCCATCCACTTTAGTCCTCTCATCCACTTTTATACTGTGCAATCACATGTGCATTTGTTGTCATACACAGATGTACATGTTAGTCAACCTTTGTCATATCCTTGATAAACATATGGCAACTTTCCACCAAGAAGTCCAGTTCAGTTCAGTTGGTTACACATTAGAACGGTTATTTTGCATTACCATTAGCAAATGTTATGGATGGTACCATACAACTACTCAATTTTTGGTACTACCTAAGATCGTGACACGGGACATCCTGTACAAACCTGTGATTTACAAATAGAATGCTGCAGGAATGAGTCCAAAAACCCAGAAATGAGTTAGCATTTTAGCACTTCCGGTTCCCTCGTCTGGAAGTCAATGGCTTTTTTTAAATGACTTTTTAGTTAAATGCCAGAAATAAGGTCTGTGGTTAACACAAGCCTAAAAGATTTTAACATTTTATTCTACAATATAAAATATGTATGTGAATTTTTACGGGTCTTAAAAAAAGGCGGTTGCTAACAAGTGGATAAATGACTATAGGTCATCACGCCGACTCATCCGCCTTTACAGTCTCGTTGTGTATACTCGCGCTCATTCAACCTCAGTGTAGTTTGTTAATAGTCTAACGTTAGCTTTTTATGTCTGACGATTGCATTTATGCTCCAAAAATCATAAAAGTGGTGTTCATTTGTGGATTTGTTGTATTTTGCTAAACAAAAATTATAAGTATCATAAATGTTTGTTTGCCACAGAGCGTATTTTTTGCAATAATCCAAAATCCAATGGAAAAATCCCATTGGCTTTTTGTCGAGTGAACCCAGGGTGATTCTAACTTCCTGGTTGGCCTACAAAAATACGTCATCCCTACAGCACTCTATAAACAAGCTGCCATCAAGAGCGACCACAATTTTTAATTTACTCCACCCAGATTTTAAAAAATGGCAGCTTGCAAAACTACAAAGTACACTATGCTGTACAACTGACGAAGTGCAGACGTTTCTCTGTTTGGTTGCTGTTGAAAGGATTCAGCGAGTGTCCCATTGAAGATGATGTCACAGCAGTTTCATGTGCCGGCCATTACAGCGATCAGCTGAGAATCCCGCCTACACTGAGGGGGTAGTATCCCACAGTGGAAACACGGCTAGAGAAAAGGACCAAAAGTGAGTCGAGTCGAGCAGAGCCGTACCATGTAGTGGAAACATGGCTATATAGTCATCATAAGCAGGCATACTGGTCGCACACGTGTGTGCGCATGCACATACAGTAGATGCTGATACACGTCCGAAACAGAGCGAATCAAAAGCAGCGACAGTGTGTTGGAGAGATACTGTATATCCTCCCCCTGGGCTAGGTGTGAACAGGCTGACAGTGTATGGTTACTGAAAAGCTTGTCTCATATTCCCCATGACAGACTGAGGAGAGACAGACATCTCTAATGATGGAGATCACAGACTCCACACATACACACACACACACTTCCGCGCACACATTCACTCCGCTGTGTGAACAAGGGGACTATCAGTATTCCAGCAGTGAAATATGCATGTAAAAATGATTAAGCTCCTCGCAGCTTTGCCAAAAAGAATGTAACCAGTGGAACATGACTCCACACCATACTGGAGAATTTTCCCCTCTCCCAACATGAAAAGGTATCGCGCCTCAAACAGGCCCACACAGTTCATGTGCTCTAGTCCTATTAAAGGTCTTAAGTGAGTGTAATCACATTCTTGGTCTTTTCATTGTCCCATGAGAGGGAGGCGGCGTAGCAGTAAAGGTGGAGACTGTGACTGTGAGAAGTAAGCAGGCAGGCAGGAGCCATAAAAAGGGAAGGACAGACTATAGGCTTAGAGAGGGAAGCCCAGCAAACCTCAGGGCGGGTATTAAGTATTGGGGTCGTCTATTCTGCAAGCAGGTCAAACGCTAACATGCTAATCCTCACAGGACTGTCCATAGCAGGGAGTGGAAGCTGGTTTTCCGCGTGTATCTGTTTCAGCAGAAGACCTATTTGCTGTGTGTGTCTGTGCAGCATTATGTTATACGAGAGCAGAATTGAGCTCCTGGAGTGTGAGACTTGTGTATGTGCAGGAACACGTGCTCATGCATGTTGTTACTGCACATAGAGAAAGGTGGCAGGCGGGGTGGCACTGATGTCTGGGCCAAGAATAGGCGGATGGAGTGTGGTGCTATGTGTGGGATGGTATGGGTGGGGGGATTGTGGGTCTTGTATGAGGCGGTGTTTGAGCTGGTGCCAGTGTGAAATCACAGGGGCTTCCGCCAACAGACAGCAGTAAGAACAGCGTAACAGCCTCAGCTGTTGGCACTTCAAATGAGCCATCAACAGCTTTTAGCATTCCAAGGCCCTTCAGTGCAAGTGTTTGTATCGGAGTTATCTATATGGGTTATTGTATTTATTTATGTACGTATGCTGTGTTGGGTGCATATGTGTGTGTACAGCACCCATCAGTGAACATGTCAGAGAGGAGCTTATCCCATGTCGTCTGCCAACATAAATCCTTTTCTTTGTATCTCAGCTGCGGAGGCTAATTTCCAACTGTCATCCCCCAGCCCCCCTCTTATTTTATTTTTTTTTACCCAGGCTACTTGAGACTTCATGATTAGCTCATAGTGATGTGATTTATTTATGTTTTTAGAGAGATGAACAGAGGGAACTTTTCCCACCAAACATCTTGGCTCTGGACAAGCAGGATGGACATGCTGGACTTTAGAAGCCCAGGAAAGGAAGGGGAGCCTGGGAGAGGCTTGTTGCATTCTCCCTGGTAGACCGTGTAGTTGAACACACCCACATTTCTCAGAGTAATAATTACAGATTGGAAATGAGGAGATAATCGGTTCTCTGTGCTTTGAGGAATACATTTTTGTCATTTGATATGATATTCTGAGTAATGCGGGGCACATACTACACGGGAATCAAGCCAATTTTGGGCCTGATCCCCCCCCCCCCGACAATGGTCAGCAAAGCACTGATTTATTGTTCTAAAGATCATCTTTCCAGATATTCCTGTGGTGTGATGTATGTTAAGATCGGCTCGGAAGTCCATCCTGATCGCACCAATTTCAAATTATAAATATTAAACGTTGTTGTTCAATATTTATGATCGGATATCCTGTTGTGTGTGAGGAACCCAGAGGACAGCCGATGACGCAGTCACGTGGGAAAGAACGATAGCCAATTGAGAACCAAGCTGATGAAGTGGAAGGACAACAACCGCCGTCATGGGGGCCGCAGATTTAGTTTTTTTCTTTTAGTCGGGACTCTTGTTGTTCATGAATGGAAACTGTGTGTGGTGTGCTGTTTCGGCCAAATTGTTGCTCAGCACACACTACAGGAACTGTCAAATTTAACATAACATGTCGTTATGTGTTGGGTCTCTCACTTTTTCAAAATCTTTTATGTTTTGAAAAATCCTTTAGTATGGGCCGGCCTTAATGAAGCTGGCGGTTAAGACAGAAAGAGTGTCATAGTTGTCCCCATGAAGATGCCACTTCCTCTGCAGGAAACAATCCAAGAAAGAAAAGCTTTTCACTTCAGACATGGCCGTCTTGGACAACACACATGCTGCCCAAGCGATTGTCTCACCGATATACTTCACTACTTTTTGTATTAGATTAGATTTTGTTTAACTAAACTGCTGATTTTGTGCTATCTTGATTTTCATTTGGTCAAGTATCGTTTTACCTCAAGGGGATATTGATTTTGTAGTCCATAATGGTGTATATATTTGTGTGTATGAGTAGAGTGTAAACTGAGAAGGCCCATTTTACACGGATTTAGTTAACATGCCATTTCAAACTGCCAAAGCACATTACCAGATGTCTTACGTCAACTACTCGTATCGATACAGCCTCATTGATCTCTCCACGTGAGGCAGAGCTCGGGTGTAGTTTTGCCTGGTGTTTGAGAGGCTAACTTCCTTCCAGCGAGAGGAGTTAGAAGAGCCCTGGCAAAGTGGTACCTAGGGTCCATTTTAGCCCATGGCAAAGCTGGTTCCTTCTTCCTCTCCCTGCACAGGTGCCAGGGCTTAGGGGGAGGGAACACCTGCCAGCCTGTTTCCCCATGGCCACGGCAGGCTGGAGAGGCATTTTCCCAGGCTCCCCAGATGAATGGTCACTAATAGCCGTGGGAGAGGGCTTTGCGAGTGCTGCACAGTGTACCACTGACTCCTCTTGGCAGCCCCATGAAGGGGGCTTAAGGCAGCCTGGCCACGGCCATTGCGGGAAAAGCACAAGTGTTGCTGGATAGCTTTACTGTTGGAGAATGTGTTTACGAATGACCATCTCCCTCCCAGTGAAGAATGCGGAGGATGTGTAGAGACTAAAAGGGAGATGGTTAATTTTTGCACTGCCCTGTCATAGATTTAGCTTTGTTTGGCTTCTCTGGCTCTTTGAAGCCCCAGCCCGAAACAAATTCGGAAAAGCTATTCAGTCGAAATGTGACTAAGACTTTCTGTGTACAAAATGCAAAAAACATCAAAACCGTTCCATGTGTGTTGGATGTCCATTTTAGGCAGAATTGGTACATGCCAACCTTTCAACGTCCGACACTTTTCTGAACACACAGAAGTACTTTTGAAGTGACAACCTGCATTAACCCACCTTGTTTCTTCCCAGTGCTACCACAGCTATTACTATTTATGTGAGTGTCTGTTATGCAGGGACTGGTCTGTAAATAGAGAGGCATGCATGTGGCAGAGTTACCTGCCCTGCTCTGTGTTACTGGGCGTGAGGCAGGCTGGGATTAAGGCGAGGGGGAAACGGAGACCTGTGACAGGAACAAAGGAATTCCAAGGCCCAGGCTGGAAATGGATCCTGATCAGAGTAGCCACTCCAGCCAGTCCTGCCCGCCCCTCTCCCCGCTCGCCCTCCCTCCCCTGGCCCCTGCTGGGCAACCCCCTTTCCCCTGGTGCTTTGTGGTGTTGCTGTGGCTCTTTAAATCCTTTCTGTAAGCCCCCGGCCTTACTCAGCAGCAACACAGAGGACAGTCTGACTCCAATGTTAACCCTCTCTCCTTCCTATTACTGCACAGTACACACACACTTTTGTTCTTTTTCTTCCTCTTTTTACACATTTATCCACTCTCTCCTCTCCTGTGCCCTCCGTGTCTGCTCTTCTCTGCTCTCCTCATGTCGTCTCTATGTCTTCTCACTTTCTCTCCTTCTCTCCTTCTCCGCAGGGTCAGCTGCAGTCTCTTAGGACACAACCGCAATCCCCGCCATAGCTGTCACACCACACTCTTTTCCCATATAATTAGGGCCTGAGCCTGAGCCTGAGCACGGATCACATTCATGTGACTGTTCCCATTCACCACAATCTGGTCTGGGAGATGGCAAACACACTCTCTAGGACTCATGCTAAGTGTTCAGCATGTCCAGAATGCCTTGTTTTAGGAATTTCTGAAAAGTTTCAGAGGATGTCGTTGTTTCCCTCTGCTCTTTGCTTCACTTTGAGAAATAGGCCTCGGTCTTGTGCTCTTTGTGAGCTCTGTGGTTTTTCCTGTGAAGAGATGTCATTGTAGTGCTGTGTGCCAAATCAGCCTTGTGTGGTCAGGAAAAGCCAGCCTAGGATGGCCTTAACAAAAGCAACACAGACATTAAAAGGTGCCACTGATAACATTCAGCCACTAGATGTCGCATCCTCTCTCCCCCGTTTCATTGCATTTACTTCACAACAAGTAGTTGCCAGGCACTTACCATCAGTCTCAGCTATTTATCCGTTTTTTCCACATTAACTGATGACGCAGAGATAACATGTGATACCAACGTCGTTTTACTATTGGCTCACAAGCCTTTTCAGAAGTGGGAAACAAACATCAGATATCATCCAGAGATAAGCAAAATGCTAATTTTGGACCCGCCAAAAGTTTTTAAATGATTATTTCACAATCATCATTTTTTTTAGGGAAAGCCATACTTTTATTTGGCACTTTTCTAAAGGCTCTGTAGATGTATTATTATTTTTTTTAAATATTCGTCTACATAAGAATGTTATCAATAGGGATGCACCGATCCAACTTTTTCAGTCCCCATAGCGATACCTAGGCTTTGGGTGTCGGCCGATACCGAGTACCGATCCAATACCAGTGTTTAATTTACAAGCTGTATGCCTCACTGTGTGGAAGTGACTGGGATCATTATTTTATGTGTAAGGCAACATGAGGCTTGACTTAAACATTGCTTTCCTAACTTTGTAAAACAAAATGTAACAAATAAATACATAGATATACATTTACTGAATTGTTATTTATTAAAATAATAAATCGTACACCAGCAACTTGGTAAAACAAATCTTCAAAATTATTAGGAATTACAATTCAGGTGTAAATCTTTTTAATGCAGCAACAAATTGGTCAAAATTTAAACAGGAATTAAAATTCCAGTATATAATGTATATGGTATATAAACATAAAATTGAATGGAATAAATCCGCCCCATTTGTCACCAATATCCAATCCAGCTATTTGAGTCAGTATCGGCCCGATATCCGATCCGGTATCGGTGCATCCCTCGTTATCAATAAGACCTCTAATGCTTTCCAAGCCCTCTGTTTGCATAAGGCCAGTGACGTACATCAATTACATAAAATAAGATCAAATTGAGAACTTGAACCAGCCTGTTATCATTAGGCACTGGTAGCAAAACCTAGATAGAATTGCCATGTGTGCCATGGTTCACCTATTTGGATTTATAAACACAGACTAGCAGATTTGTAGAGGGCCCAGCAGGCAGAGACAGCCTGCTTCCAATGAGATCCTGATCTGAGATTTAAAAGGCCAGCACAGTGCATAACTCAAGTCCACAAACTGCTCTGCACAACATTAATCCAAAAGAGCTTAATGCAGAATAAGCAGTTTGCATCCTCCTCATCCTGAATGCTCTTTAATATAAACAGAGGCAGCACTTTGAGAGATTTGTGGCTTCTTGGGCTAATTAAGATATAATGATGATTAAATGTGACATTTTGTATTGTGACTGCATTTCTCTCATCAGATTATGTTTCTGAGAAATAGATTTTTTTCCCCACGATAATTGCTCTGTGCTCCAAAATGCTCCCCACCACTTTAGTCACATGCTGCATTATGGGTTGGCCTGAGCTACCATGCTGCGGCGTATTTTGTAACTGCGATGAAGGGGTCACCCAAATGTTAAATTGAACACTCATGTGCAAATATTGTTTCAGGTGGACGTTGTGCAGGATGATAAGGCACAGTGCTCTGCTACGGCCGTAGTTACAGTTACACACAGAGAGTGATGTCCTTCCAGGAAAGCCCCCACTTACATATGGGTAACTTCCTCAAGCTCTCTCATCCTTCACCACTCCACCCCTCTCTCTCGCTCTAAGCCCCAACTCTCCACCCACACTTGAGGACGGAGGGAGGGGGTCCACATCAAAGCAGAGATGTCAAAAGAGCAGGATTCTCAGGCACTGATGTCTGACTGTCCTGCTGATTCAACTCCTGTTCATAAAGGGGTTGCGTGGGAATAGCAATCCTCCTGACACACAGTCACTACATTTACACGCACACTAGAAACATGGTTAATGGGAGAAATCAGGTTACCGCCGGAAATCGGAGAATGCCTTTACATGCACTGCAATAACCAGGTTACTGTAAAAGCTGCGTTTACGTGCAGCTGGTGGGTAATCAGATTTCTCTCCCTCTCAGTGCCATGTTTTTGAAGCGGTGCTGGCATAATTTAAGCGCATTAATGATATATAATACTGCAGCCTGAAGAGGGTTTTTTTTTCCATTTTTGGTGGAAACATTTGGACTAACTGACAGAGAGTCATTTTTTCCCTAAAATAATCTTCCATCTGTGGGAACCATCTTATTTAGACTTATTTATTTAAGTTTTGATTTTAATAAGGCTTTTGATTTAAAGGACCAGTGTGTAACATTTAGGGGGATCTATTGGCAGAAATGGAATATAATATTCATAACTATGTTTTCATTAGTGTATAATCCCATGAAAATAAAAACTATTGTGTTTTCGTTAGCTTAGAATGAGCCCTTCATATCTACATAGGGAGCGGGTCCCCTCTCCACAGAGTCCACCATGTTACACCGCAATGTTTCAACAGTAGCACAGAACGGCTTGGGTCGCTGTTGATAATAAAAGGCTGACTGTTGCGCCGCTTCAAGTCGCCTTTGTCTTGGCCAAAAAGTTGCACTTGAACACACCGCAAAGACTACAGCCGATGGCCAACTAACACGTACATTCTGCGCCTACATTAGAGGAAATAACTCATAACATACCAGCAGGTGGCAGTAGTCTGTATTCGTCATTCAAAAAAGGGAAACCGGAAGATCTAGGACAGCAGCTATACTAGCCGTTATTATGATACGTACGTGAAATAAAGCGGCGTTTGCCGACCATTTTCACACCACTCTCACGCACAACTTAGTTTCATGCTAGATGGCCATATCATTGTGAAAATATCTGTGTATTGGAATGACCAGACGAGATCTTTAGATCTCGAGTCAAGTCTTTGACTTTACTCGTTGGCTTGCTTTCCTCACTCCCATTTCTCTTCTCATGCACTGATTCGTTTAAGCTGAACTGCCAATCAGTGATTTCTCTCAATGTTGATTCAACATGCTTTTTCGGCCAAAAAATCTCCGACATGGCCAGACTAGAGCCGACGGTGCGGGACACACCGCAACAACTAGGCCGACAGACGCTAACTGATGGCCACAAATTGGCTGATGGCCACAAATTGGCTGATGGCTGAACGTCAGCTTGGTGTGTCAGGGCCTTTAAAGGCCCTGGACCATACTATGGTCAGGCTACTGCAGGGCTGGGACCTGCTAGGAACTCCAGAAAATCCCCTATATCAGATCCTAATGGATTCCTGCAGGAGTCACAACAGTATGGGCCGCCAGGAATGCGGATGGCGTGAAGAAGAAGGCTATGTTTTCTATGGCTGTTTTAATGATCTCCTCAGGATATAACTGAAGTTAATGAAGTCTGTTCCATGGGGGGTTACCTTTGACCCTGGTCTGAATGCTTCTCACCCCTGTCTGTTCCATTTTACAGTCCTAGTCACTCTGGATGCCTTTTGGTTTGTTGACTTTTCTTTCCTCTCATTGTTTTCCCAGGAAGCGGTGAAAGCTGCAGGGATGTGTGTGTGTGTGTGTGTGTGTGTGTGTGTGTGTGTGTGTGTGTGTGTGTGTGTGTGTGTGTGTGTGTGTGTGTGTGTGTGTGTGTGTGTGTCGAAAGTACAGTACTCTACCCTTGGCACCAGCCTTGTGGAGACTGTGTCTTTTTTCTGCAGTTGTCCTGTGGTATATTACAAGATGATATAAGTGTCTCCATACAAGCGGTTACGTTATTATCTACCACATTTCTGAAAACATGGCGTGCTGGCTTGTTTACGGTTTGACCTGCCATGATATTGTTGTGCGTCAGGTTTCAAAACAATTAAGCAAGACCATCTTCTCTTGCAGGAAGTACAAATGAAACCTTTTTAAAGTCTCTACTCTGCAGATTTGGCTATTGCACCACTGTGGGCCACAGTTGCCACAGAAAGGGGCCACTCATTCCCAGAGGAGGCACTAGCAAACTGTTTGTGAGAGAGAAACATGAATGTAAGCTTAGCACGAGAGAACCCGGGCAGAGGGCCAAGAGCAACTCTGCGCTGTGCAGGACGTTATAAAGTTGGAGCAACAGCTGATGTCTCGGGCCGCGGCGTTTGCACTGGTTCCCAACTCTGTGTCCAGACGTCCCTGTCAAACTTGTCCTGGGAATTGGCAAGCTCAGCCCACCAGGGAAAGCAATGAGAATAGTTGTAGAGCTAGAAATGAGGCCAAAGAGACTAACGGACAAAATCAAAGCTTCTGAAAACATAGAACGCCATGAATGTGCAATGAAAGATGCTTCCCTCCTGCACCCAGAATGGGCAGAGAAAACAAAACAGAGATATAGATCTGCATTCCTCTCTGGGTAGACATCCAGAATGGGCGATAGATGTCCGCTGCTTTGCTATTTAAAGAATAATAGGATATGAGAATTTTTCCAATAAAGGAATGCTGCTATTGTTAACTGCAAACATGCTCGACATACCATACAGTGTGTTAATGCAATTTCCCTTTGGGAGTAATTAAGCACTCTATTTAAAGCTTGAGTCCTATCCAGTATTACTACATATACTATATGTACATCAAGTATTGAAAGGACAGACTTCCAAGGACCCCAACGCTAAAGACAATTCAGTGAGGGAGGTACATCAACAGCATATGTACTCATGAATCTAACATTAACATGCGTCTCCTAGTTCAACAAGACATCCACCCTGTACAGCATAGTCCATAAGAATTTGGACTTTGACACATTTTTGTTGTTCAGTGGCCATGTAAATCACCTGACTTCAATCCAACATGTGTTTCACTTGCTGAAGATCAGGCTTGAGCTCCTAAAGCCGCCGATTAAACATGCTGAATGGGCCGAAAAACCTGCAACACGGGCAGACTAGAGCCGACAGTGTGGGACACACCACAAAAACTAAGCCGAAGACGCTCACCGACGGCCCCAAACTCTCCAACGGCCGACCGTCAGCGTGGTGTGTCAGGGCCTTTAGAGGCCTGGAAGAGCACCACTAGAGAAGGTATCAAGCTAATGCATTATGGACAAAAACAACAGTTACTACACTACACGTCATTTCCATTATACTTACAGACTGCTGTATTTATAGAGTTACAGTTATAGAGTTACCTGAGCCCTTGGTTGACAAAACAGAGGATGTAAAATGATTCCTATAAATCCCTATTTATCATTCACCTAAAGCTGTCTCATGGCCTTTCTATTGCATGGTCCTACTGCTGCCGGGCAGGGATTCCCAATGTCAAGCTCCTGGAGCCCTACTTGTTTTGTATAGGTTAATGTCCCTGATTAGATGGCCAGAATGAAAAAAATAAAGGGGGCGAGGCCATCACTGACCTAGAAGTCTCCCTTTTATTGTGCAGATTAGAGACTTAAATCTATGTTCACGCTGTCGAACATGAATTTTACTGGAGGCTAAGTTTCTACGTAATAGCTTTTGAAGATCAGACGCATTCCCAAAGGCGCTAAACTGACAAGTGTTATAACCTAGGTGCCAATTTTTACCCTATTATCTTCAGAAAAATATTGATTGTAATTGCTTAGTATCATAGCAACAACCAAGTATCCATATTTCAAAAACCCTTTGATTTCTCACCTTTTATTTTAATTGGACTTAACTTTTAACTGTAAAGTTTGTATTCTGTAGTCTGACAGACTGAGCTTGGTTTGTTTGAAATAGATTTGACTGACTATTATATTGATTTATATGTTTGTATATATTTTCAAGTATGAATTGTGTTTGCCAAAGTGGGGGCCCTGTTTGTCAATGCAGCTACAAACACAAAGAAAAAGAAAGCCATGGTGGTGCCATTAATCACTGACCAGTGGACGTAAGTGTACACCTGTGGCAGTTTTGTGACACACTGCCTCTGTAATTGCATGTCATTATCCAAAGAATCACGAGAGAGCTTCTTTTTGAAGATGTTTATGTGCTGAGATGACATCAGCTAACAGCGAAAGGGGAATGATCACAAAGGCACGAGGGCCAACGCTGTTAACCTGCTGTCTGCTCTGTGTTGTATGCTGATGCATCGTGTGGGACATGTTTGTCCCAGTTGTAGATCAACTTTTAGAGGAGACTTGTTCAAGTTTGTTTTAAGTTTTATTTATGAGTGACTGTCAGTGTTGTTGCCAATGGGTGAAAACCTCCCCACTCCCAAAATGTCAGCTTTTCAGAGACAAAGACAGCCCTGGTTTTAAGCTTGATGACAGTGCATTTCTGACATTATCCAGGGAGTTCTGAGAGCAAGAGGTCAAGATTTTCTCAAACTACAGAAAACATATAATCCTTTAATTGATGTTAAAATACCCAGGCCCCATAGTCAGCATTTAATGAGGCAACAACAATATGAAAATGCCAAATAAGAAAAATAAATAATGGAGAGGTGGTGGTAAAGTCAAGCAGGGTATAGTTTTACAGTCACATTAACAAGAAAAGGAAAAGGGTACCAAGACAGTACCAAAGGGTGAGCAGTCTCTGTCAGCCTCCCAGAAACTGTTGTCCTGTTTACAAAGAACAACTGCATAGCGTGTTAGCAGGACCCTTGCTTTAAGTCAACAAATTCCTACCAGATTAGACAACAGGCCTCGGTTTCTGCCCAGCACATCTTACATACCGTGACACACATTCCACGACAAATAGAGCAGAGGTGGTTTCTCTGCTTGCTCCAAACTGGGAGGTCGGTTAAAACAGAATAAATAGTTTGTCACTCCAAGGATGAGTTAGCTGGTTTTGTAGTATGCTGGCCCTTGGACTGAGTAAGGTTAGCAGGAAACTGATGGGATGTATCTTAAGAATTTAGAACCATATAGAGCTAACAGTATAATAATGTGTAGGAATGAGCATTGTTTATGCCTCTGCGCCGGCAACAGCCGTCACTGTGACCTCACGTCCGTCCCATTCTCGTGATATCTCAGGAACGCCTTGAACGAATTCCTTCAAATTTGGCACAAATGTCCATCCACTTGGACTCAAGGATGAACTGATTAGATTTTGGTAGTCAAAGGTCAAGGTCACTGTGACCTCACAAAACATGCTAATTATGACAATTTCACACAAATGTCCAATAGGATAAAAAGATGAAGTGATGACATTTTGGACAGACATGGATGTAAACTGCAACTTCACTGGCTGGCGGAGGCATACAACCATAAGGCGATAATTCTATTTTTTTTTTATGTTAAAGAAGTAGAGCTGCTGTATTTTTACAGGTTTGATCTTTATTCCTGTATTCACTTTAAGTCCAGCATAGCCTAGCCATGTGTGCTTCTACTAGTGGTGTAACAGACTGTAGTTGATCTGTGATCTTTACGGATCCCCCCCACGGTTCAGAACGCATGTGAACCATGGATTAATTACACAGTTCATTCTCAAACCATCATAGTGTGAAATAAAGTTTTACTGCCGATCGTTATCAGCCGATATTTATAGTTATATTTACTCCCTTTTTTTCTACTGATCCGATCCGTGACTCAAAACCGTGATATGATCTGAACCCTGAGCCCTCGCTTCTACAGTATGTGATGGAACTAGTGCCAATTGTGGAATTCATCATATGAGGGGCTTAAAAACATTTGCATAGTATGTCCTTTGATTAACCACTTTATCTACTTTATCTTCAAGCCTTGGAAATGGTGTCACGTACAATATTTTTTCCTAGGTGTCTTTCTGCTTTGCTGCTTTTTTACCCTTAAGTGTATTTGTTTTGTTTTCTCTTTATAGGGAAAAACTTCAACCTGGTTGCCAATTTTCTGAAGCGACACATCAACCTCAGATGTGCAGTCAAGCAGCTCCATGGTGGTACGTAATCTCCATCTTTTCAAAGAATCAATTTCCAGTTAAATGAATCAGAAATAGACATCTCAATAGCTTGTACTTTTCCCACAGAAAGAGAAAGTCATCTGTGGTGTGCATGTTGATTTTTCTCCCCCTCACTTGTTTTTATGTCCTGTCCCTACCTGCTCGGGGTGTTGTTGAGAACAGGCGGCCATTAAGTGGTTCCCTTGAGAGGCTACTGAGAGTGGGAGAGAGAGATTGGAGGGCTGTCTATGGAGGGCAGTGAGAATCTATCTCCATGGCCCATCTAGTGCCTGTGACCCTTGGCCACCTTTTCATGGGACCAACATGGCTCTCTTCCTGTCAGTAAAGTTAATATCTGTTCCCTGGGGCCTGGATGTTAAGGCAGCACTGACCTGCTGCAGGCTGAGATGACGGCTTCTCTCAGCAGGTCCGTTACACATCAAATTATACCCAGTCTCCTGGGGTCAAAGGTTGTGTAATTTGGTCCACTGAGTTAGCTGTACATAGTGGACAGGTCATGTACAAATTTCAATCCACTATAACACAAAAGTCTTTATTCTGATTGGCTAGTTATACATGGCAAAATGGTACGATTTAAATCCTATTAGGAAGACTACAAGGCTAAAACACAATGAGACTTTTTAAAACTTTTACTATAATTAGCCAATCAGAGTGCAGTGATATTTTCTGATTTAGCTCACATTCATTTCACCCCACAACACAAACTAACATACTGACACTTTTTCTATTCTCAGGCTATTATCAGTGGGACAAAAACTGTAACATTTGTCCTAAGGTTGCATTACAGAAACAGCCATAAGGTCATTAAAACGGGATGTTTCTTTATTTTTTATTCTATGCTGTAGATAAATATGCTTGGCAATCTGTCTATTAGATTATGAGATATCATTTTAGTAAACTTTAAAATTTCACTTGGGTAAGGGGGCTCAAGAGAAAAGCTTGTGGAAAGCACAAATTTGCTCAGTAAATTTCATTACAATCTTTCTATTATGTCTGTTTAGACATAGATGAATGCATAGAAATAGAATATACAGTAGAACGGATATTCACGTTCAAATCAACGTAGCAGGATGGTTAGGGCGGCGGCCATCTTTATGTGTACCGTTGCCATAAAGACAGCGGGCTGACTTCCGCATAAACCAAGCCGAATTGCAGCAAGTGTCCCTGAGGTGAAGTTTTGCAGTAACAATGAGTAAATGCGCAGTGGAATAGTAACGTTACGAGGAACATAGAAAAGGTAAATGAGTCAAATCTAACAACTTCACAGCGGAGGAAAGCACATTGTTAACGCCAAATGAGTGACAACGTTGTTCGGCTCGTTTTCTGTAAACATTTAAGCATGGTGGACAGATGGCTGGCTAGCTCTTGGGCTGGTTCCGCCAGGCTTTGGTGCTGCACTGATTACAGAAAACGAGTCTAACAGTGGGCAGGTGGCTAGCGGCAGCACCGGGCCTGGGGGCAAGCTACCTAGCTAACTAGCCAGCCAGCTGTCTACGGGAGCTGCGTCCATTCTCTTACAGGCCACACACTTTACGGCCCCATTGACGTGTGTTCTGTTGTCACCCTAACAACTAAAAACTATCGCCATTTTCTTTTCTACTAGTCAAATTACCCCAGCAAACAGTTCTATGACCCTTCTACTACTATTTTATTTCTATGGATGAATGTGATGAATTCACCTTCAAAGGCCAATCATTTCTACTGCAAATTTCATGGTAATCTTGCAAGTAGTTGTTGAGCAATCAGTTCAAGACATCCAAACCTTCCCACCAACATAGACATCTTGATTCATCCTCGTTACATACTCTCCACCAGGTGTGCGCACACTAATGCAAGTGTGTGGTATATATGCAAGCCAAAGTGTGTGTATTGGCTGTGTTTATAAACCACTGATGCACACAAGTGAAGCAAAACCAATGTATTAAAAAATGGCCACTGAGGAGGAATATGATCTTTTACGGACTAAATTACCCACAGCTGTAAACCCTTTGAACAGAGGGTGGTAAGCTGAGTGGATAAAGAATACTGAAGTATGTTGTAATGCTCCTGTTATTTGTTCACGCAGGAAGTTACTTCTTCATCAGTATTTTTCATTATGCACATTAATGTTCAAAATGTTCACTTCCATTGCTATGCAAGCTCTTTACATACAGGAGGCTATATAATAGGCCATAGACCAGATATTGGCCAGTTTGGCTGTCCAGTTGAGCTGATATGTTGAAGTCAGTTAATCTGGAGCGCTTAGATTTATTATCATGATGTAATACATGTAATTGTATTGTCGTTGTAAATGGTCTTTGTCTTTGTAGTACATGAAACAGTCATATTGCTCCCAAGAGTCGTAGCTAACATAAAATTTTCTAATATTTCATGCCGTTTATGCAGCTCATAAAGCTCAAAAGTTATCTGTAGACTGCCATTTTCTCTTCGGTCTGAGGGATAGTAAATACTGTTTCTAGATGTAAATTCAAACCTCCACCACATTTCCTTCTTTGACTCATAATTAGAGGTGAGCCCACGTTATTAACTAGCATAGTCTGTGTTGTTTCTTTGCCTGACTTCAGATTTGCGTGTGTTTCCTGAACGCTACGTTGTGTGTGTGAGCTGTCCAGAGGATGCCTCAGCGCACCATGGAAACCCGAGCCTGGCCGCGGTGAGTGCTGTTTATACTCCTCTATTTCCTCTTCCAGTCGCCTGGCAAAACTCTTGCGTGGGTCTGTGTGTTATTATAGGGATGTGTTGCCAAATTGTACTCTCACTTTATATATGCTGATCCTCGATACCAGAGGGATGGGGGGGGGGCCTTGTGAGGAGGAAAGAGAGAGGATGGCAGGGGGTTGGATAGTGAGGTGGGGTCCAAATGTGCAGAGTCACCCCTTCTTCAAAAAAGTTCCTGCTCCCACATTCTGTCTATTCACCCCAGCTGTACAATTTAGGTTGTTTTTTTTGGTCAAACTCAAACGTGGGATTGTTGTAAACCTCAACATTAATGGGTAGTCGAAAAAATAGCCAAAACTAATTTTGTACATTTTAGCTCTTGGGAAAGTGTATATACTTCAACTCAACTTTTATCCAAGCTCATTGTGGCTCTGCAGTCAATCTTGACGTTGTCAGAACAAAATATTCTTATATATATATATATATATCTTATATAATATTCTATTCTACTTATATAAAAATCTGGACTTTGTCTACTTTGTCTTTAACCATCTCGCTTTAAGTGTAAACACTTAGTATACACTTAATATAACATATCATTAATACATCGTATTCTGGTTTTACAGCATATTATTTATGGTTCAAGAGAACTACGGGCTGCAACTAACGATTATTTTCATTATCGATTAACCTGTCGATTATTTTCTCAATTAATTGATTAGTTGTTTGGTCTAAAAATGTCAGAAAATGGTGAAAAATGTCGATCACTGTTTCCCAAACCCCAAGATGATGCCAAATGTCTTGTTTTGTTCACACCTCAAAGATATTCAGTCTACTGACATAGAGGAGTAAAGAGTAAACTAATCGATTAATCATTGCAGCTCTAACTACAACAACACGCTTCATCATTCTGGTACAAGTACATTGGATTTTTAAGGGAGAATTCAGTTAATGTGATTGTGTGCAGTTAAATGTCATGTGCCTTGATTGATTAGACTCGGATAAAGTTGGGTTCAGTGGGTATTTCCCTGTAAGAGTCCATGCTCTGCATATTATGTGTACTGCCCATGTAATAAGACCTTCTACTGTAGTTCTTTTTTGTCCATTACGGACAAATGTCCTTTGGCCAGTGCTCATTTGATCCCAAACTCCCTAGAGTATTGTGGGAAATGGCGGTGGAGCCTCTCACCTTGGCACTCACATCAAGGACAGACATCTCTCCCATCACATCCCATGATCAGTGGCCTGCTGTTTTTCTATGGGGTTTTTGCTATTGTTTCCCTTTGAAATGTCTCTGCACTCTCCACAGCTTGGCTTCCAATGAAAGCAGTGATTGTAATATTTTTAGTGGAGCAACACAGTCGTCAGTGAAAAGTTCAGATTGTGTAACCAATTTTCCAGTTCAAGGAGGCATTGCTGTCGATTGCGTTCCTCTCCTCAGGATGTGGTTCTCTGGGCTCATACAGTACAAGCAGAGGGAATTGGAGGGTGGGAGTCTTGTGGTGGAGCTCTCACTAGCCCAACCTCGAACGTGGTTTTTAAGGGAAAGATACCAGACAGCAGGGCTAAAGTTTTTCACATGACAAAAACAATTATTTGTTTACTTCCTTCGCTCTGTTCTAATTTGTCAGAAATGGAGTTTTTGCAATTTAAGTGTTGCCAAAAAAGTAGAAAATCTAAATGAAAAAAAAAATCGTATGCATTGAGTCACAGCTGATGTAAGGCGTAATAATAATGTTGCTGTCTAAAAATAATGAGGTCTTTGGAGTTCTATGTCAAAGTTGGTCATGTGCTTAATAAGTGCTCTTTTATTCCACAACTCTTGACAGCACCAGCCCGCTAGTCCCAAAAAAATGCCACATTTCCCTGTATTTAGGGAGGTTTCGGTTTTGTAGTTAGGATTCAGTTTGTGTGACTTGTTTAACAAAAATCCTCAACCGCAGTGGAAATGTAGACTCATCAAATTAGCACTTCTCATAAGGTCAGGGGGTTATGTTGTGAGGGAACTAACTAAGGTGACATCATGGTTGGCCTTTTGTCCTGTGAATGTCCAATGTCTCCCACGCTGGAGCATGCTGTAGCCTCTTGTATCTCTTATTAGTCATATTTTCAGCTGTGGTTCAGTTTGAAGAGGAGATGGGGAGGTTTAGTCATTTCTAGTAGTGTAGAGGGAACCAAGTTACCAATTATTATTGATTTTCAGTACTCAAAGTCAATACTGAAACCTATATATTTTGGTTGAGGTTGAGGTTGAGCTTGTAAATTTTGTTGTGCAGATTTACCACATCTTATCTGAAACAGCATTAAAGACTATCAAGGGAGAGTAAAACTCTCAACGCTAACACAAAGAATAGATCAATAATTTTATATCAACCTTGGATCAAATAGCTATGTGTAATGTGAACGGGCTTGCTCATAGTGATGAACCCACCGAGATTTATCACCCAACTCCGCAGTTCCTCTCAACTAGGGCTGCACAATTAATCCAAATTTTAATCAAAATCGCAATATGGCCTACAGCAATTTTCAAATTGCAGTATATGTTAAAATCGCAGTATTGTTGCAATTTTGTTAAAAGGCAAAATTTGTGTCAAAATACCATTTTAAATATAATATTGTCGTGCTGCAGAGTAGTCTTGGCCTACAGATCATACTCTACAGACTTACGAGAACATTTTTGTTTGGTACACATCCCTGCAAAAATCACACCATAATCATTTTAATATGTTTTTCAATGAAAATAAGAATAATGATGTAAAAATTATCATTCCCTGTAATATCGCAAATCAAATCACAATTAAAATATCAGCCAAATAACCACAATTAAAAAAAACAAATGTTTTCCAAAATCGTGCAGCCCTACTTTCAACTCTACGAAGTGTCTGTCTACGGAGTGTCTTTCAGCATATTGTTTTGGCCGCAACTTTACTGTTTTGGTTCAGTCTCACAGCGGATGAGAGATGTTTCTCTCATGGGCTGGTGGAGATAACAACAGAGCTAGAAAGAGAGAGAATTTTGGACTTTCTAACTTGCTAACACGTTTGCCATAAAAACTTTAAAAGTGATAATATGTGGATATATGGATTTACAGGTCGCTTGTTGCCTGTAAGGAGGTTAAACAAAACAAACCATGTCACCAAACCACGTTGTGTTTCTAGCCGTTCCAAACCTGAAACCGGGGTGAAAAGCCTGCCGTGCTAATTGTTCTCTCAGACAGTCTTTGCTGGAAGGCGTTCATTGTGTTACACTAGGTTGTACACATGAAAAGTGAGAGAAATAGTTGTGTAAACAATGGAAAAAAAAGTTCTAACCCTCGGGGCTCCAGACATCAAAGCAGAGAAGAAATTAGTGGTTAAGTTGCCTCTGATCAGGATCAGGCATCTTACCAGGGACCGGAGACCGGGGAGACAGGTGGCGCTTCGCCAATGATGTTGGGTCTTGGCTGGGCCGTTCAGGGCCGAGGACAGGTGTAACGGGCACCGTAGCCTTTTTCTTGGCAAAAAAACCCCAATCAATAGTTCTCTTCACTTTGAATTATCGGTATATTTTATGGTTCTGAAGTCGCTCCAGGAGGATTACAGGGCGCTGTTTCACACATACAGACAGAGACAGACCTGCTAAATGTCAGGTGCACCAGTGTGACCAATGAAAATGTTTAGTCTCACTTGACAGATTTTTAGTCACATATGTAACCAAAATGGTCGCGCTCTGGAGCCCTAAACCCTGTTTACTTTCTCCCCTTCACGCACCAAAAGTTACAGAAGTTGTTGATGTTGGAAACTAGGAGAGGGTTTCAGACGCTGTTTAACCATCAGACAAGTGCTTTGGTTTGAGCATGCTGATACATTTAAAGTCATGACTGTCATGTCTGGAGCTGCTGAGTAAAATGTATCCTGACATCCATCTCATCTGGAGGGGCGACAGTAACGGTCTGATATTTGATTTATTAAGAGACGAATATAAGCCTGATGTACTCGGTCTGTTACAACCCAGAAACCTAGAACCGACTGTTGCTCTGCAGAGGTAGAAACTACTGTGTTTGCATGGGAAGCAAACAAAAGGCATCTCAATGTTTTTTCTTCTCGACATTTGAAGATTTAAGTCCCTCATAAAAAGTTGCTCCTATTGTGAGTCAGCACCAACAGAGTGGAGGGCAGCATGGGAAGGAAGAGCTAGTGTTTAGGATTGTGGCCGATGTTTTCTAGTCAGGCACAGAGTGGGCAGCTGAGGTGAGTGGCGTGCTGGGCCGCAGAAGTTTGGATCAAAGGCAGAGCAGATGTGTTTCCAGTCCCCCCCCTCTTCTGAGCTGTGGACGAGCCAGTGTGTTTACTCATGACCTCAGCACGTCTCTGTTCTTCACAGCTCGCAACAGCTAGCGAGCAGCGCTTTCCCAAGCCTCCAGTGTCTGCTGATCTCCTCTGCACCAAGGCCAGATACACGGCTGTGATCTCTTTACAGCACACGATCATGTCCCTTCATTCCATCCTGTCTTAAGCTGCTGTCATTGATTTCCACGAAGTGAGTCCAAACAGTTAACAGCTTGACTTAATCCTTAAACATGGGTGGATCCAAAAAGGTTTGTCATTGTTCAGGGATAAAAAACTGTCCTCTTTTTTAGACAAGTATGTGCCCATGCATGTTTGTTGACTTTGTTTCAGGGAAGATGTGGTGAGCTTAGACAAACAGGGCATGTTTCCTCTGTGGGCGCAGGGTGGGAGGAGGGAGACAGGGGGAATTTGTGAACTATTTTCATGAACATCTCTGCAGGAGGTATTTCTGCCCTGACAGTTAAATAGTGTTGTTGTTTCTTAGTGCCAGTTTAAGGATTTTGTATACTTAGTTGTGCCACCATAGCGCTGTTCAAAGGCTTTCCAGTGGAGAGAATAATTTCATTTTTATAACTCGAATACTTTAGGGGATTCAATTATTTCAAGTGGTATGAATCATTATCTTGTGACAGATGAGTGAATGGCTGGCTTTATGGCATCTCACTGGTTTTGTGTGTGTTGGATGAGATACAAAGACATTAGAGTAATCCAAGAACAAACAATCCACTGTGGAGGATCACACAAGCAAATATGAGTTGATGGTTGATTGGAGCTTTCCATGCTGACCTGTTTTCTGACTTTTTTTTCCTGGTAATTTTCATGTTTTAACTTCAACTCAACGTTTGCAATGCCTCCATGATGGGTTGAGAAAGATCTCTGACCTCTTTGGCTTTTAAAAAAACCCTTGCAAAACCCCATTAGATAAATTAAAAATTAATGGTTGTCAAAAGCATCATTGTCTTCACACAAAATATAGAACTAGTAAAGCAGCGGGTGGTCATGGCGAGCTGACATCCTACACAGATTGACCTGGAGCCGCTGTGCCATGCAAACCGGATGTGACCGCTCCGTCCTACGCACGCCAATTGCCTCATTGACGTTATGGTTGTCTTATAGCATTGGGTTTAATTCCGAAGTATTGCCAAATAGGTGCTTTTAATTTTCGCTTTGACACCACATCCTTCGCCATCGTCTTGTCTGTCAACTCTCTCGTCCCGTGTCTGGAAAATCTGCTTCCTGCTACTCTGCAGACACTTTCAATTTCAGTTTGTAGAGTCCGTCATCCGACTATGTATTGATAACATGCCGCTGATACGCCATAATGAAGTAAATGGGTTTTATTTCTATAAAGAAAAAAAGCAAAACGATGGTGGGGGTGGTGGGCAAGTAATGAAATCGGTGTATGCCCAACCATGTGTAAGACCGGTAACACCAACGGTGTACCGCACGGCAAGCCTGGCTCGGTTACTCCTATTGTCATTTGAAGTTAACCACACCTTATTCACAGTGAAAGTAACCTTTATAGAAAGGAATAATGTGATTTATTCTCAGCGATCAGTCCTCATCTCTGTAGCTTAATAGTCTCAGTCCACTCCATTGAAAAACAACAGATGTTATCATTTACAAAATTCAAAACATGTTTTTATCTAATGAAATATTCTGCTTCAATCTATATTTGTTGGTGTTTAGCCTTTCAAAAACAACATTTTCACTAGGGCCAAACCACTGCTCTCCTGCTTACTGCACACAAAGCCGCACTGACATCCAAGTTTCATTGGAAAACCTCAATTAAACAGGGATGTGTGTTAAAATATGAATGCAGCTCATTCAGACAGTGACAAGCTGTTGTTTCAGGTGAGACATGGGATTGTTGTGTTTGTGCTAAATACCAGAGGACTATCATACAGGACCACCAAGCAAAACACACCTGCCAAAACGCACACTCAGAGACACAGCCAGGCCACTGAATCTGAATTCATTCACACGAGATGTAAAGCAATAATAGCTAATAAAGATACATAAAAAGATCATTAAACTCACCAAAGCTGCTCCTCATTTTAAGACAAGGCCATCCTCCTTTCTAGAGTTCAATGACCACCATAAAAAACACTGTAAAACAGAGCTAAGTAAACGTAAAAGTTTAAATAAATCCCAGAACTTGTACTTGGCTTAGTGCTACGTTACGTGCTAGCTAGCTAGTTTTACTTCAGTTAGCTAGCTAGCTAGCATGCTGCTAACGGGCCTTCGGGACACCTCGGGTCCGCTCGGGTCCTGCTCGGGTCCGCTCGGAAAGCCACACGAAAAATACCGACGTAACTTCGGACGGTCTCAACGAATCCGCCCAACATGGCAAACTCGAAATCTGATTGGTTGAAGAACATGACAATCAACAACAGGAAACAGCACAGGGGGGGGAAATCTGACTGGATAACAGCTACAATGGGGCCCACTTCTGATGTCCATGGATATTTATGTAGATTATATAGACCAAACCCGTGATGTATGTTAACATAGAGTAAGATACTACATAAGCAATGTCTTTGGTTCAAGGTTCTTTATCTGTCATTTGTCCAATTCCAGCAAAGCAGTCATTGATTGGCAATGAAAATATTTGGTCTCAGGTTCCTTCAACAATACTCAGAATATTTCTATATAAAAGGGGAAATTACACAAGTAAAAGCAGAAGCAAAATGATAATCTAAGACATAAAATGCAAAGTGCAAAGCTAAAGTGCAGTTAAAATATTGAGCTTCTATATGAACATAATTAAATATAAAATAGTAATGTAAATGTACATTTTGTAAACAAGATGTAGAGTGTATATGCATGATGAGAAGTAATATATGTACACAGATGTTGTATGTAATAAT